>JAAXOA010000131.1:0-34128 GCA_036561885.1 Salina celebensis | reverse complement strand
ATGATCTCTGTCCCATAAACTATTCAAGTTGTATGCATTTCATAGACATGATTCCTAATTTGATGCCGGGGGATATTTGATAACTATTATACTTCCTCCTATGAATAACTTACATTTAGTACATAGTGATAATTCAAAGAAACTCCCATCGTCCTTAACAACTAATTTTACGGATTCCTCGAAACGTCACTCATATTCCAAACAAAGCCATTTCTAAGCACAATCCTTAAAGTGTTTTGTGATCTACACAAAAAACACATTAGTGTTTATTACGAAGTAATGAGATCTCTGACTGCGTCTGTCTGTCCGTTTATTGGGACTCTACACAGGTCATACGGTTTGATCATTGAGCGACCTTGATCATTGGAATCAGCTCGGAACTTTTGCCAGGTAAATTTTTGCACTATATGCGACCTATCATTTGAAACCCAAACAAAAACCAGTTGAACGGAACATGTTTAGGGTATGATGATGAGACTCCGGCAGGTGCTCATTAGACTTTTTTGACATGTAGTTATTTATGTGGCAAAATATAATATTATTATTAGTCAGGGCTCCGGTAATTCTATTCATTAAAGAATGTTCTATAATAAAGATAATCCTATCAAGATTCGTTTGGTAACCTGATTTTCTGTCGTAAAAAAAGAACGTTTATAGTTATAACTTGTAGTATTCATAAGCACACGGATATTTAATATATGAAATGAAAAAGAGAAAATCGATAGAGCATTTATTTTTTTATTTCAGTTTGAATCAAACCACGGGTTCAGAATTACATATTCCATCCAATAGAACGGAATAATTCTGGAAGAAGCATTTGATCCAGCGCCATCGGAATTGGAGCTCATTTTCTAAAATAAGGTGAGATGTCTATTAAATATAATATTGCATACATTCATGAATACAACATTTATATAAACTTTGCTGTTCAGTGTTCATATAATATTTATCTTTAGAAATACAATCAATAACTACCTGAAGCATCTCCAGATTTGATTTCATCGGAAAACAAACTTCGAGATGTTGTACAACGCTTTAGTTCGTGAATACTCCGGTCAAACACTTCAGGTAGTCGCCCGCGTGCTTCTCGCCGACTTCAAGGACTTCACTCTAGATTGGCGAATTCGTTATAATGGCAAGGATGTCGATAGAAACTCGACATTACTCTCAAACTTATGCTGCTCCCAAAACAATCCTATACAACTCTACAAACCCGAATATGCCAGCTTTCCAATCACTGTCCGTACGATTGAAGGAGAGTCGTTCCAAGTAATGATTTCCGCATCAAACACAGTAAAAGTGTTGAAGCTAAAAATATTCCAACAGCTGCCATCATATCCACCTCACGTCCAACAGCTTTACTTCACCGGCCTTCCGGACAAAAAGAAATGCAGTGACGATTGCTTGATGGATGACTACTCCGTCAAACATGGCAGCACAGTATGGCTGAAAAAACATTCATCTATTTTCGATTACCAATGGGAGATCCAACCTTGGGCTATTGATCTCGGGAAAACTTTTCTTGTTCGGGAAAAACTTTGGATGAGATACTCAGTGGGGGTAAGCATTGGGGGAACATGTACTAATCCAAGTTGTGCTTTCAAAGCTGATGGACAAAAGAGAGACGTTCTTTCACCTACGCTTTCACTCGGCTGCTTCAGTTTCGATATGGTCAATCCAATGGGAACACTGGACTGTACAATTTGTTCCCATGTTCCATCCCTGAGCAAAGACACAGACACTCCAATCAATGAAAGGTGGTCTATCCTTCCCAATTCGCTGTTGGTTTTCGATGCTCGGGTAAGAATTTTGTTCAAACCGAACTTAGATAAAGCATCCGTAGTTACTGAAGCATTAATAAACGGTGATCGTCAGCACCCAGTAACAATCCAGCTTCAGGAGGAGCTTCAGGCTGCAAAAGTTGAAATGACAGTAGTAGAACCTTGGAATTCACCATACGTATGTGTACGGTGTGACACAAAAATTATGTTTAAGAAACATGAAAAACTGTTAAAATGTGGACATATTTACCATACATGGTGTTCACCATCATTTATGGGCGTCAATGATTGCTGTGCTTGTGAATCGACAATTGTCATTATAGGTAAAATGGACGCATTTGTAGACGCTTTGACGTCGTAAGACCGTTATTTTCGGTGGTAATACCTTCCAATATCGATGATAGTTTGTTAAATGAAAAAATAGCTTTAAGATATTTAAACCATGTTAATTTATTTCAGGGTACGTTCGAATAGTTATGTGAACATTGAATGTCACAAATGAAATAAAATTTCTAAATGTAACTTAATTGCTGTCTTGTTTTAAAATCGGGCTTTGTAAATCGCAAACTTTCTAAGATAGTGGTTCATTGATAGTTGGTTGAGAAGGTAGAACTGCAATTTTCCCATATGTAATTATCCTTTCGAGTAGGAGATATGGCAAGAAGTGAGCAATGGAAATCTTTTAATTTCGGATGAACTGGAAGCATGTCTGGCATAATATTGGCACATTCAACGACATGGTATCACGAGCAGTCTCAATTAAGGAATGTGAGTTAGGCACTGGGATTAGGAATGTTAAAATGCGAAGTTGACACAGATCAGCCCGATTGGCTTTGTTTTGATTTCATTATTAAATCTAATGCGACGGTTCACATTCTTTCCCAATGGAATCCCGCATGGACGGCATACACAAGTGCAAGTGTGAAGTGGCACGAATCGTTCGTTTTTGCAGAATTATCTTACAATACAAGGAAGGTGCCTCAAGTGTAAGTCACTTAAATAATGTCAGTTGGGCCACTTTTTTAAGACCCCGAATCCTGTATGATTCATTATTCAGATCAATTTCACTAGATTGGTTACATTTAAAATTAATAATTTTGGAAATTGTCGCTATATTCTATCTTCACGAGTGGAACCAAACATGAAAGCAAAACCATGCGAGGAAATAACAACAACAATGCCTTGTGTCTTTTTTTCTTAAATTTTTCTTCCTACGCAGCCACTCTGCGGATGCTTGCATATTTTATGTTCCCAACATACCAACTAGCGATGCCTTCAACTTGTGAGGTTTGCAGTGCACGCGAGGGAGAACAAAAAAAACCCATTGAGAGAGGGGCCGCGCTAGACAGCTGGGAGAAGCAACCTCATACACAGAAACGGATGTGATGACAAATGACATGAGCGGATGAGGCGTATCAATATTTTATACTGCGCAAGTAGCTCATTTTTTGTCTTTAACGACTAACTCGACTTGCATTTAAAACAGTAGTCGTTCAATTTGCCAGTGACTAAGTTTGTGATTTTTTTCGTGAATATTAACTAGATTAGATACACTAGCTTCCTCTGCTGGCACTGCTTTAGTAATCGAGAACTCCCTTGACGTCAGGTAATTGTTTGAGACAAACTCACTCCTAATTAATGCAAATTATTTGGTGTAACGATGATACAAAGATGGTTGGCTGTGTTTGTAAAGTTGGCTGTGATGTCATTCCGTTTTTATCTGACTGCAATAAATAACGCCCGTATCAAGTTGCAACTGTAGAATAGATACCACACAGAATTGTACGTTTGAAGAGCAAGGGTAAAACTATGTTAACTGTTTGTTCTACCTAGAATAGATGTATCCAAGTTAAGGATAAGTGTAAAGATTGCGCCAGAACAAATCAATCAAAAACAAAAACAAAATCCAGAACAAAGGTGACACGGTTGTTCATAGTTGAAACGTTGAGAAATTAAATGCTTAACGATGAAGAAATTAAATGATTTGATTGTAACTGTTACCTTCTGTTTCTGAATATAGATTAGTGCTTCCGACGACTTAAATCATCGTGAAATTGGCTGATGGAATTGTTCTACAGTGACAAATACTTCGTTCTCCAAAATGAAGACGAATCTCTCTGGGTCAATAGAGAAAATGGAGTTTTTTCTTCAAAAAAAGGTTTTACTACATCTACTTCCTCCAAATTGTGACTAGCGGTATTCAAAACTGTATGGTAACAGTTAAATATTCTTCTGAACGTTTCAGGAAGGGATGCCGTTGATCAGAATTCGACATTATTCTTGATAGGAAAAGTGTACGGTTATGTAGGAACCTTACGATTAAGTGCAGGTGAGTTAAAACTTTATTGTATATGAATGGAGCATCGGCATTTTGATAATTTTTTTTGTGTCTTTTAAGCTGCTGAGCCGAGACTAGTCTTTATTCGTTCGCAAGAGCAGGTTTGCACCATTAAGGATCATGGAGTTTATAAAATTACGTCAGTCGTATCAGTGCCTCTGGAGTCGGAATGCGATCTCGACATTGAGTCTGGTTCCTCTAGACATGATAAACCGTGTGCGTCCCCCGCGTCTCCGGCTCATGTACAGAACACACAGGCCACTATTGATCCAGCAGCTAATTTACCTAATAGAGTAAAGATTCCCGCATGTCCTAATGTGAGGAAATATGTTGGGTGAGTAAAGTTCAGAACTTGTCTATCAAGTATGCGTGCTTTCCCTTTATATAAAACCTCCGGAATATTGTTTATAGAAGGTCGGATAGGACTGAGCGACGTTTGCTTGACGAGTTTTTGAAAATGTTCATCGAAGCGGATTCTTTCTACTATTCGCATAGCTACAACATTTTCAATTCCTTACAAAGGCAAATGGCAAGTGACAAGGAGAATGCATCAAAGCCAGACAAACATCAAGCAGATAACAATGAAAAAGTGTTGGACTGCAAACTAATGTGGCAAGAAGCGGACGAGCGTTTTTTCTGGAACCGGTACATGCTGTCAGACATAATTGAATCACAGGTATGTTAAGAACTTGAAAATATTAATTTAGTAGGCTCATATTTTTGTGGATACTCATTTGGGATTAAAAACAACTTTTCAGGATGGCCAGTTAAGTCGCTGGGCAATTGCAGTAATGCAAGGTAGCATACAACATCAAACTTGTCAACTTGATCCAAGTTCAGCAAGAGTAACACAGAATGACTCAGAGGTACTAAAGCCTTATTCGTAATCAATAGTTAAATATATTAGATCTAAAATGCGCATGCCTGCGATTGTTTACAGGAGCCAGCAAACCTTGAGCTCATCCTGATATCTAGAAGAAGCAGATATCGTGCTGGAACAAGGTATTTGAAAAGAGGCGTTGATGAAGATGGGAAGGTCGCCAACTATGTGGAAACTGAGCAAATCATGGCCTTTCGTGGACATTTGATATCCTTTGTGCAAACTCGGGGTTCAGTACCCGTGTTTTGGAGCCAACCAGGCTACAAGTACCGGCCTCCAATCAGGCTAGATAAATGTATGAATGAGCTTGAAATATGGTTCTGTGAATATGACAAACATGTAATCTTTGTTTGAAACCTTGTATAGCCATTGAAGAAGGATATGTATCGTTTGAAAAACATTTGAACGAAGAGCTCCAGATATATGGATCAGTTGTAGCTGTCAACTTGGTGGAAAAGAATGGAAAAGAACGAGTTTTAGAAGAAGCCTATCGAAAATGCGTACTGAATTATAATTCAGAAAAGATGTCATACGTTACTTTCGACTTCCACGATAAATGGTACAGTGTTTATTTTATTTTTTGTTTCATTGGATTTATCCTCTCCAAGACTATTGTATAATGACTTTTTATTGTAGCCGAGGCCTAAAGTTTGACAACGTTAAATTATTGACTGAGAAAGTAGCTGATATCACAAGAAACATGGCATACTGTTGGGTGGACTCATATGGAGTGGTAATGCAACAAAATGGGGTATTCCGAGTCAACTGTGTAGACTGCCTGGATAGAACAAACGTCGTACAGGTGGGAATAGAAAAATAGCTTACAAAGTTGACTTGCAACAAAATCCAAGACTGATAACGAACTTGCAAAAAATACTTGCATTTATATTTACAGAGTTTTCTCGCGAAGGAGGTGCTAAGTAATCAGTTAAGCAAAGTTGGTCTGCTAATGCCTGAAATTGGTCTATCTGATTCAATACGAAAAAAGTTTTTGGAGATTTGGGCTAATAACGGTGATATCATCAGTAAGCAGTACGCAGGAACAAATGCCCTTAAGGTACTGATTAATGCTTTTCTTATCATGATATCCTTTCCAGTGTATTGTATGGATCTTAATTTGCTGATTGGAATATTTTGGTTTAGGGAGATTTCACTAGGACTGGTGAACGACGGTTTGCCGGGGTAATGCGAGACGGCATGAATTCCGCAAATCGGTGAGTCTGAATTCATTTCTAATCAGATTTTTTTTTGCTGAAAGATTTAAAATCGTCTTTTTTTATTCACAGCTACTTAAACAACCGTTTAAAGGATGGCACGCGTCAAGCATGTATTGACTTAATCTTAGGTATATACCTACACGGATCGTATATTATTACTTGCTTGCTTGGAAATTGGTGAATCTAATATTTTTAAATTGTTTTTAATTGTAGGTATTCGCAGTAGCGTGACAGAAGAAGAACTGACACTTGGTAAGGAAGCTGTAGAGGATAAGGAAATCACTCCAGATCTGATTCTGCAAATGATCGAAGACGTAAAGCATACTGTCGTACCTGTGCAGAGTGTCATCGTAGGCTCATGGGGATTAGTTAATGCCAAGTAACACAAATATTTTCTAGTTCAGCAATTTAATACTGTCAATAGCACAATTGGAATTGCAAAAACGCCTTTGTTTGCAGGTTAAACGAAATCGGGTCATTGGATGTTGACACCGTGCTAATACTAACGGACAACGAATGCTACATAGCAACGTGAGTACATTTTGACTTCTTATAACTGTCTTAGTAACAACTTTGAAATATTTTTATAGTTAAAAGTTAAATATAACTTTATTGTTAAATATTGTTCACAAGCGTTCCAAAGCACTAAATGTTTTACACGAATGACATGAGAAAGAGTTAGGGCAAGTTGAGAATTGGGGCACAGTGAAACAGCGGCGGCCGTATCGATATAACTAACTAACTTTTGTAATTTTTCAGATACGACTGCAATTTCGATACCTTCACTAGCTCAATTAATATACCTCATAGCAATATTTCCTTAATGGAGATACTTAATGAGCCCGTTCCACAGCACCATGCAAGCACGATGTGGAGTTTGTTTCAAGGGTCAGCAGCCTCCTCCCATGCACAGGCTTACGTACCATCCTTGAAGATATATTTTCTAACCGAGGATGAAACCACTGATTTTTTGTATTTTCGATCTTCCCACTTTCGGTTCTTCAACAACTCCTTGATCCCAATCACCAATCCAGACGAAATGACGGGTGAGTTTGTATGTACACGTGTATTATACGTTACTATGGTATGCGTATACCAGGGTGTAAATGAAAACCTTGTATGAATGTTAAAAGAGCTCTCAATTGAACTGTCACTAACGTTTACAGAGGCTTTAAGGATGCTAGCAGAAACATTGAAAGTAGCGATACTGGCCAGTAGTCAGAGATTAGTACAAATCACAGAAGGAACCACAATCATCAGCAATAAAAGTAATCAACGAAGTAGTTCAGGTATAAATGCTTGGATTCCTCGATGGAACACACCTGCGCAGCCAATGGTTGCTCAGGAGGCGACAAGCTCGGAGTCCTCCGGGAGAAGTAATTTCGTTTTGAATTTTTTATGATTGATCCTAAATAAATTTTTATGTTCTCTGTTTGCATAATGTATTACCTTTTTGTTATAGAATTCAGCCCAGCTTCCATCCAACGATTCACTCCGAATTTCCTAAAAAAGAAGAGGCCAACAGCTCAACCCATAGATGATGTAAGACTGTTAGTTGATAGGAACTATAGGAAGTAAGGATTTGTTACTGATTCGTCATTTGTATGGTGTCTGATAGGAGTCTGGTGAGAAGCAAGCAGAGAACATTCAACTCACTCAACTCCCACAGTCGCTCAATATTCCGACAAGTGGGATCTCGGGTGGTCCTCCATTAATGATTCAGCATGCCAAAACACCCGTAGAGACGACTTGTTCTAATGTGCTGGAGGAACACTTTGATTTATACCTTCCAAGCTGTGGTATTGTGTCACTCTCCGTTCACCATCAACCTTCCCCGCAAAGTGCTCTATCTACGGAATATTTACTGGGCAATAACAAAGCTAGTCCAGGTGGAGGACTTTCTCCAGTAACCCCAATTTTGGATGCTAATGCTAGTCAAGACGTGACCCCTACATCCACAGATACGAATAATTCACTTCGGCTTCACATTCCCCCAGACATGCTGCAGCGACATAGATACTCTCTACCTACCAATAGTTTAAATATATTAAGTAGTCCTAACAAAAGTACTGGTAGATCTACGACACCAGAGATTAGGATAACTGAAGAACCTGCTCAGAGTGCGTCCACAACTCTTTCAACTCTGACGGGGGCCTTAAACGCAAATAATAGCAACAATCAAAAACGAATGAGCCGGTCTTCCGAAGATGTGAACAAATCGACTCCTGCAGTAGCCCCAAGTGTGAAGGTGTTCAATACATCCTTAATGAATAGAGTTCCCATCTCACTAAAAAACAAATTAGTTCCTGCAACAACTAGTACCATGCCACAAGACCGTTCCACATCTGATCAAGATATTTTTTCATCTCTAGTTAACATGAAAGGTTCCCACAGTGAAAGTGCTATTAAGGATGGTAATAGTAATAATAGTGGTAGTTCTACTGGTAGTCCAGCAGCGCCCAAAAGAGATGTTGTGTTTGCGCCGTTGGGTAAATTGGCTAGAGGCATGCAAAATATTGGTGTGAACTACTTAGATCCTAGAAAATTACGAGACACGCTTAGACAACCTAGACAAGACAATATCCCTCAAGAAGATCCGGAAATAGTAGAGAAAATGAAGTCGTGCAAATCCGTGATTATTGATATATAGTTGCAACCAGCAACTGACAGCTAAGAATCTCATTATCAGAGTAGCATGAATGCAGCGGTGTGGATAGCATTCGGTTTGTAATTTGTATTAGCTTTGGATTTTAACTTTAGAACTAATTTTATTTTTGGTGCTTGTCATTTGATTTAGGTGCTAAGCTTAGTTGCTGCATTTGTAGGCCCTAATTTGTATGTTAGTTCAATTTTAGTTCTGAGAGACAAAATCTTGAGCTTTAATTTTTGTTTTAACGCACATCTTATCTTAGTTGAAGAGTATGATGCGATAGGATTGTTTTAATAATGCATACAATGTTTTTAAAAAAAGTATATGGAGGTTTTAATATAGGCTCAGAGGCAGATTTAATTCCTCTCATTTTATCGATTAGATGCAGAATTAAACATCTTCGCCGAATCAGTATCACTACTAGTCACTATTCTTTGTCTTCTTTGTAGTCAATTTCTAGCACGATGGTTGCAGACCTAGGTTATCACTGGGCTTTAGGTTCAGTCTTCACGATTGGAGTTGAGTGCTGAAGTTTAATGCTCAAAACCGAGTCATATGAGTATCTAGAAAAAGTGGAATTGTCTCACTGCAGAGTGTTTCTAAATGTAGTAAACATAACTCTAGATTGTTGAAAACCTTAACGACATAATCTGTTATCGCCCTTTCATGCATGTTTGTATGCTACTAACAAGAGAAAAGCCTTACGAGTTCAGCTATGTCTCGGGATTTCACCAGCCACTAAATTTAATCCACGTATACACACCAACTTGCAAATAACTAGTGATGTAACACTTGTATCAACACAAGTTTAAGTTGTTCGAGGTGGCCAAACCGAAATGTTGCCTTGACTGACGATTCACAGACAACAGATATTCATATTGCAATGGCAGCGATAGCGTTAATTGTAGCTTTGAAACAATTGAATCTGCATTGATTGGATTGTCATCTACTACTGTTGACTGTGTTAAATTGGACGAAACAGTATATAGTTTTACCTGTCTTACACCAGGCTTAAATTTATAACTTAATAGAATAGTTACAAATTAATATAGTAGTTCAGAGTGATGTTATTCTTATTTTAATACTTCGTTCTGTTGTTCATCTTCACATTCACATTCCAGTGTATCAGCAATCAGATTACATCCCAATGTATAGTCGTATGTTTTTAAGTTCTAATACAGGTTTTCTACATCAAACTATAAAATGAAATGGTTGGATTCAATGTTTTTTGTCTGAGGGAATGTTTTGTTTGTTCATAAACACCTAGAATGGACATTTCCTTTCACAATAGTATTACAAGCGTTGATTGTGCGTAAAGTGATAATAAATTGGTACATACATGTAAAGATGAGCTCCTGCTCTAATCTAAATGTGTAGGAGGAATGTCGCAAGACGTATGTATTTTTTTATGCTTCTTTCATAGTAGAGAGTTAGGAAGAGCATTGAGTAAAACATGACAGTAATTTGCAGTTTTCACTGAATCCTCTAGTTTAATCTTATACATAAATGTAAAGACAAAATACTTGTCTCAAGATCACACACGTTTTTAGAATAAGTCAATGGGCCTTACTGCACTCAAAGAAAGCATAAGGTAGTAATATACGGACAGTCGAAAAATATTTAGTACAAGTTGCCAGATTCACAAAGGAATCTACACTGGTCCAGTCGTTGTTGACGACATTAATATTATCGTTACTCGCAAAATTAGCAAAGAAAAAGTACACAATGATAATAGTTATAGGAGTTCCTAAAAGTTTGGGGTAATGAGCGAAATTTGCTGTTATGATGCATTATCGATGTACAAGTAATTTAAATTGAATGTTTCGGAAAATATCAAAAACCGTATCATGTAAAAAAGATGTAGTTGAAAGCTATTACAAATGCGCACATCAAATTAGAACTCGTTTGAATAAATAGACATGTGAACAAAATCGTGTTAAACTGCTGAAATCATACAAGTTATTTCCTGCATTAACCGAAATCGGTAAAACGAATGGATTGTTATGTGTGAGATAATTAAATGCTTATGATATCTTCGTCTCTACTATTTTCTCCTTTAAATTATACAATTTTATTTAATAATAAATATAGCACAAAATAAACATCCAGAAGCATCCAGTTATTCTAGTTAGACTAAAAACTTCACAGTTTAACAAGATAAAGAGAAAGTGTGCAGTGATAATGCACAGGTTCTGAACTTACCTCTAATTAATTCACGTCTAAATAAATAACATTTTATAAATTAAATGTACCACTGTTAGAATATTTTGTTAGGTTAAACATATAGTTTGCATTTAAACTACTAACACTATATATTGAATAATACAGCTGAAATTATAATTATAGCCCGTAACAAAAGTTACATACTTCATGCAATATAGTAAATTGTAATTCATTAATAATTGTTTTGAAGTTGGTGCGAGAAACAAAATTTTTAGGAAATAGAAAAGTTAGGGTACAGTTTACCAACAAGAAGACGCTTTTTATGGAAAAATATATTTGTAAGAGATTAGCTCAATCATAGTTATGTACAGATTACCGTATGCAATCCCCGAAAGAAAATTTACAACACATTGCATTGACATGACAACCAGTTTTCGCTACACACTACATAACGTACATGTATCAATCACACTAACTAATCGAGTCATTATTTAGTTTGTCGATTAAAGGCCTTTTTCGGTATAATTACGAAGTAGGACTACGAAATACTAATATTTAGCGAGAGTCCGATAAAGTTTTGTTTAATTGGGGTGTCGTCACTGTTAATGGTGCAACTGTTCCTAATGCCCCATTTGGCGATTTTAACAGAATAGGTGCAAATCCAGAAGATTTGCGTGCCTCAGAGGACTTAAAAAAATTTAATACCGACCTAGTGGAACCAAGAATAGTTTGGAACATGTCAAGCTTGGGGGGTTTGCTTGACTGATTAAAAGTGTCTTTTGAATCACTACCAATTGAAGAACTTGGTGCTATGCTAATGCGTTTGTTCATAATAATTTCACCTTTTGCTGCAGAAGTTATTTCTGGTTTTGTTTTAGGTCCTATTTTCCCATTAGGATACACATAAGTTCCAATACTTGGGGCAGTTTTAAGTTGAGCAGATTTAGACGTATGGTTATGGTTATTGTTTGTAGTCATGATGATATGTTTGGTAACAATGTTGGAATGGATTGCATTAGTATTATTGGGTGTACGATTATACGAATTAAAAACTTTAGTAGATTGGACGGGAATATTGGGTTTAGCCGTCACCGCAGTCGTTTGACTAGTTCCTTCCAAGCGTTTATTTGGCTCGGAAGAAGTTGACAAAGTTGGTAACTTGCTAGTCTGGGGCCATTTGCTGGACTGAGTTGGCGTCTCCAAAGGTTTCTTTGTTGGCGGAGACGACGGCTTCTTTTTCTTCTTGGGCGGCTTAGGAGTTGGAGTCACTGCATTTGTATTAGAGCTAGTGCCACCATTAGTAGTTATTGTGTGGGAGGGTGAGAACACCGCTGAGGTGAGTGGCTCATGTCCAGTTGATACACGTGACTGCATTTGTTGAGCTGGGGGATGCTGTTGATGGACCATGTTTGGATGAGGTAGTATTATTTGGGGTGCGAAATGGGACGACCTTGGACTGGGACCGTCAACGTACGACATTCCTGTGCCGTTGTTTGTGTACAAAGTTCTTCCTGCTGCGAAGTTAGGTGCAATACCGACTTCGTAGCGGCCTTCAGGGGGAGCAAATGAAAAGAGTCTTCGAATTTGACCAAGTAAACTGATCGGTCCCTGTGGAGGAGGATGGGGATATGGTACTCCTCCAGGTCCGTGGTGGGGATAAAGTGGTTGGGTAAGCATGCCTGGAGGCGGAGGAACTTTGTTAGGCATCATCATGCTGCCACTAGCTTGCATCATCATTGGAGGAGGGGGTGGTGGAGGTCCAGGAATGGATGGCAGTTTGGTCATGCTACTAATTCGGCCTTTTCTGAAAAACGAGTTCAGCAATTTGGTGGAAAGTGTCACTGGAGGCCGTCTTGTGTCCTCTGCTGATACGGAGGTTTCCACCATTTCAGTGAGTTGTCCCTTCAAAACTCCTTTTAAGTAGTCTTTCATATCAGGACTCGTCAAAGTTTCCTTTACTTCACTAGCCATCGCAGCATGATCCTCCTCTTTACCAGTTGCGATTTCTGTTTTATTTTGTGCTGGTTTGTCTTCCTCCGAGTTTCCATCCTTCTTCTTTTCGATTTCGGGCGCTGCCGTCCCCTTTTTATTGCTCATAGTTTGTTGCGCATGAACTATTTTCATTGCCAATTTTTCTGCTAGTGCGTCTATTGCAGGCTGATATTCAAATAGTTTGTTAACCCTGTTGTTCATGCCAGGAGGTTGGAAACGACCTTGCATTGAGGAAGAAGATCCTAAAAGTGTAGTTAGCAGATTTTTCTCTCCGCGGAACTTGGGTGGTGCTCGAGGTTTGGCAAATACGTTATGACTGACTGACGCTGCTCCTGCGTCAACATTAGTTCCAACTGGCACCAGGATTCCTGTGTGATAAATTTCCAAATGAAAACGGAAAATAGTTCAGAAGTATTGCTATTTAATGTGTGGTTTTTCTTACCATAAGGTGTGTAAATGGCTGAAGGCGGCTTCTTCTTGGACTCCTTGTATCGCTCCATCATTTTCTCATAGTGAGTCTTGGCGAGCACTTGGTACATTTGATGTCTAGGATGTACCGGTACTGCTTTGAAGCCAGGTGCCATGGGTGGCTTATCAGCAGACTCGTAGTCCATTAAGGAGCTGGCTTGAATCACAGGTATTTCCTTGGTCAGCACTGGCGGTGGTGATGGTCTCATTTTCTCTTCAGGGATAAGTTGGGGAAACATGAGTACATACGGAGTGTTACTAAACGAGGCTTGTGGCTTCTTTTTTTCCTTCTTCCCCGAGCCACCTTTAATTGGACTATGAGGCAAATATTCATTATCCTCGGTAATATCATGATCGGATGAAGGTGGTCCGTGATGGGGGCTCAAATCAATGTCTGAAGATGGTGGACCAGACAGCGGTCCTCCATGTGTCTGAAAGTCATGCGATGAAACAGAATGATATCCAGAGTGTGGGTCGTGAGATGGATGATCGTGATACGTAGGAGGTCCAGCGTTGTGTGGGCTAGGTCCATGACTGAGTACTGGATGATAAGGACCCGCATGAATCTCGTTAACCGGCCCAGAGTAACCACTTACCTCTCGTGGTGGAATGTGTTGCTGAGGAAGATGGGAGTGAAACGAGGAAGACTCATCACCGTCTGGTGGACCGTGATACATGCTTGGAGGTTCGTTTGGATGGTGAATGTCGGAAATTTGATTACTTGAAACGGGGCTTTCAGATCCATCAGGTCGTGATTGCTCATGTGGCAATTGTTCACCTTCAAATGGTTTGTTTGCAAACGTTGCATATAAATCGGTCTCTTTGACGTCATCCGGAATAGGCGTAAATTTCTCTGGGATTAATGCTGAAGGCTCAAAGGAAGGAGGCCTTCCGGTAGGAACGCTTTCTACAATGCCGGGGTGATAAGATCCATCACTAACTGATGGAGATCCACCGGAAATCGAATTGGTGTCCGTTATGTGATGCTCATGCATGTCTTGCGATGGGAACGAGAAGAAGTTTTGGTGAAATGGGTGATCATGGGGAAGAGGAGGATTTGCAGGTTCGTAATCGGCATGGCTTGCCATTGTATGAGAATGTGGCGAAAAACTTTGATCCATGTGAGGAGGTGGTTGTGGTGGAGGAGCAGCACCACTACTGAATATGGAAACAGGCTCCGAAGCCCCAGAATCAGACGGAGACCTACCGTCTGAATTGGAGGTAGACGGGTATTCTGGTAATGATTGGGAGGTAGGTGATGATGACGTTCCTGACGCATGGCCATCTGGTGGAGGCATTGAGCCATGGTGTGGCGGAGTCGACATGCCATGCGGATGTCTCATTTCAGGCGGACTTCCTGCTAGATGATCAGAACCATGATGTATATTAAAGTGGTTTGGGTCAAAGTCAGGTGCATTCATGTGGAAGCCAGGTGCAATGCTATTGTGAATGTCATCGTTTTCGTGAGAATGAAACTGTGAGGAAGGTGGTGGTTGCGGTAACGGGTGGGGTGGAAAAGGATGTGTATCTAGAGTATGCTCACCATGATGTGGTGGTGGTATGTGGAAAGGCATTGCAGGTGAATGTAACGGATGTGGACCTGCACCAAAATGATATGGCGCAGAACCAGCACCTGGAGGAGGTGGATGCATATGAGGGTGATGATGTGGATACTGTGGGTTGTGTCGCTCGTCAAAATGTAGTGTATTGCCATGTGCTGGAACTTCTTCCACTGTTCCGTAAAGTGCGTCACCAACACCAGGTCTACCCATCGGTGGATGATGGTGGTGCGCGTGTGCCTCTTCTAAGTGTGTCTGCTCTGATAACGCACCCGCGTCGTGGTGTTGAGCACCTGGATGTGGAGCCGCATGATGATGATGCAGACTTTGAAGATCGTGCGGCTCGTGTCCCAATACTTCTGGAGGGGGCAACGCGTGTGCATGCTCTACTATATTTGGGCTATGAATATGGGACGAGTCTGGTGGACCGTTTTGAAGAAAGGTGCTTTCAATTTGTGAATTCATCGCGTCTGATGGGTAGACATGCCCTCGGGTATACATTTCAGGCGGGCTGTGATCCTGTACCAAATTAGGATCATAATGGTGATCCACTGTCATTGATGCAGAGAGCGGACCTGGCCTGTCGTAAAAGCCTAGTCCACTATCAGTAACTGATAAGTGGCTTCCAACAGTTTTGGACGTTGTTTCAGGTGTGGTGTCTAAAGCAGAAGGCGTGAAGTCTCTACCGTTTAATGCAGCTATTGGACTATGTTGCGTACTGTATGGAGAATCATTGTAGAAAACAACATGGTCTTTGGTCCGGTCATAGTGAGAGCCACTTGCTGGTCTTTGGGAAGAATATGAAGAGGACGATTCACTGTCAGGCCCAGGAGAATAGTACTCTGTCACCGGATGCTTTTCTTTCTCCGGACTCGAAGTTGGAGGTGACCCGCGTACTCTAGAGGGTCTTCGGACCTTGTGTGATTTTGGTGTAGTGGAAGAGTAAGGAGCTTCATAACCATCATGGCTTGACACTTCAGCACTGTGAGTTTGGTGAGGATAGTTACTTGTGGAATAGACTTTGTTCTCTGCGGGATCTGGTCGAGGCAATGCATTTTCAACTGGAGGGTCCTGATGGTCATCCGTTTCCAATCCAATGTTCATCGGCACAAAATCGGGAATTTTGAATGTTGAAGACGATGAGGACGTATCAGAAAAGAAAGGGTTTGGTGGAAACTCTGAAAACTCGTTCTTCCATACATTTGCCATTTCATCATTTTCAGAAGGAAATTCTCGTAAGATTGAGTCCAC
This sequence comes from Salina celebensis, assembly GCA_036561885.1. Lineage (NCBI taxonomy): Eukaryota > Metazoa > Arthropoda > Collembola > Entomobryomorpha > Paronellidae > Salina > Salina celebensis. Next base: position 17,829 of record JAAXOA010000131.1, on the reverse strand, counting down.
TGACGACTCGGTGGTCGTTGAGGACATTGGTGGCTCTGTTGATGGCAGCGATTCTCGTATTTTTTGACGCAAGCGAATGCGAGATGAGGGAGACGGAGTGGAGAAGAAGTAGGTACTTATTTTCTCAGTGTGCCCCCCATTTCCAGGCTTGTCTACATGCGGCACAGCCGTTACGACTGTATGGCTACTAACATCATTGTCATTATGGTTATTGTTCGAATGCTGAAGAATCATTGGTTTTGGTCCGTGTCTAATGATCGGGGCATTTCCACCAGCTTCATTATCATTTGGAGATTCGGCCATTGTACTAATTGTTGAAGCCTGCACTCGGACAACCTGTGGTGCTGGAGTTGTACTTCTATACCGTTTAAATTTGGGAGACGTTGTCGTTGAATGAAGGGAAGATTGGTCTGTCTTGCTTCCAGGCAATGTTGAGCTTTCTTCATGTTCTGAAACCATCGAACTTGATGTACTACTATCGTTTGCATCAGGCACCTTTTTAATCTTCATCCGTCCCCGGCGACCTCCTCGAAATCGACGACGTTTTCCCTTGCCGTTAACCTTCTTGAATGCTTCTGCAAAATCATCTTCAAGGGGTGGATTGTTTCCTTCTCCATTTGGAGTGATGAGGGCCATTGGAGTTGGGAGCTGTTCTCCAAGCAGCTCATTATCTTCCAAAAAGTCGCTATAACTGTCCCCTCCATCAATTTCCGGCTCTTTATAGTACTCTGTTGAAGGCTCTTGCGCTTCCTTATTATCAATCATATGAGATTCATAATTTGATTCCTCAGTTTTTGGTTCTTCTGATTCGGCAGGCTCAGCGTGGTCGTTCTCATCATGATACCTATGGTAACGCGATTGTCTTTCAGATTGACCTGCATGAGTCTCTTCATGCTTTCCTGAATGACTTTCTTCGTTCTCATTCTTTTCGGCAGGAGCCTCAGTACTAGTTTCGTCTTGTACAGGCGTCTCTGTAGAGCCTTCAGTCTCACCATCGTTTCCATGGTCTACTGACAGCATTCGGTGATCAAAATGTACTTGAGTTGCTGTTACTACAACCGGAGCCCTTGATAACGATGAAGGCAAAACAGTAACTGTCGGTTTCTTAGCATTTGAAAGACTAGCTGATGTCTCGCTTGAGGAAAAAGTATCTGGCAGGTTTGGAACAGTTGTCCCTTCTGTGCTGACATCATCCGCAGCTTCAGTTTTGATTGCTGTCAAATAAAACAAAGGCCAGTTACAAACGTGAATGTCAGATTTACATAGTTTCATTCGAACATAAATTTAATAAGCGCATGCATTCAAGATTGTCCGCCCTCGGTGTCTATTGAAATACCATGTCACCAGCGCATTAGATTCTAAGTCTCAAAAATGATGAAAATTCAAATTGATTGACAAAAACTTTGAAGGTTAATGTGAATTTTGCAACCTATATGATTCACATTTTCGTGAGTTTGCTTGCACTCAACAGCCACAAAGTAGCATGCAAGTCCTAAGCAGATGAAATGGTGCTCAGCAGACCGTTTCCGTTGAGATTGCAGTACTACTTGCTTGAATCATCTTCTCTGTCCTTTCAAAAGATAATCCGCAATCAAATAGAAACATTTGGTGCACGTATGAAACAATCACGAAATGAATTTTCTTTTCGTACAAGACAACTTACACTCTCATTCCTATCATAAATCAAAATGCAGGTGTAATACATGAAGCAAATGGCGGAGGTGATATAAGGCTGCCCTTTTTTTCTCTACCTGTAGTCGTAATAGAAACTTTTGGTTGAAAAAGCATGCCTAGTACCTACATTTGTAATCATTTTTATTACGATTGTTTTATTTTTACTATTGTTATCATTGTATACGGTGGTAATTTAAGCTCCCTTGACCATCCGACTTTGCCGTATTGAAGAAACTACATGTTTTGATAGTGCAAAGGTTCCGCTCCCATTGTCCTTTCATTTTGAATCATGATAATTTCAACGTTTACCCACCTACTTCTCCTGCTACAAACTATCTCACTAACTTACTCTCATTTTTTTCGGGTTGGTGAATGTCTAAGTCTTTGGTTTTTTTTTGCAAAGGACGGTGATGTTGATAATTGCACTTGGGATTAGCAAGTAAATAAAACTAAAACAAAGCCAACGGTTACGAGTCAGTCTGAACTAAGCCAGAGCAGCGTACCTAAATGACATTTATCACATCTTTCACACAAATTACCTGCCCATAATACACTATTCATCACCCTAAGAGCATGTATATTAAATGAATGTCCTGTCTCGTAAATATGAAGTATGAGGTTAACGTAAAAGTTTGTGGAGCATTGCGAAAATCAATTTCTGTTTGCACAGATACACAGAAACTTTTCATTTGTGAAGCTGGTGATCAGGAACGCTTCTCGCAGTTGGACTTTACTGCTCCTTCTCGGACTATGTTTTCAAGCAACTAATTGTTTGTAATGTGTTAATAATACAAACTCCATTAATAATCGTGTTATAAAATTACAATTCGATGTTTACTATGGTATTTACATACAATGCATTTACTTATTTTCTCACTTTGAACTGAGAAGTATTGGACTTGAAACAAAGCTGTGTAGGCATATACTTGGCCGTTTACAGATTTTCAAAAGCGCATACGTAATAGCCAACATGCAATGATCACAATTCTTGTAATGATCTCTACTTGTTTGCAACTTGATTCCATTAGGTACAGGTGTTTTTGGTTTTTTAACTCTAATTACGAAAAGTTTTTACATAGTTGTGAAGAAGGGGAAAAAATCTTATACAAAATGCTTGTTTTCAGTATTCCTGCAAGTTCAAACATAGAAACATATTCGTGGTTTCAAACACTCGCAGTATTTTTAAGCGTGGCTTACACAGCTCCCGAACTTATTCATTAAGAAACCAAAAATACATTTTTATACGGACCTTCACATAACACAAATATTTAGCTTAGGTACAAAGCAATATTAAAATGTAATTTCATACATTTTACCTGCTCCCTGCCTGCGTTTCATTCAGCTAAAGATGAAAGTAATGCGTGAATTTAACACCAAGTTAATGTGTGATCCTTTCGGCATGCAAGTAGGTTTTCCTGTCGTACAAATGCTATTAAGAGCATGATATTTATAGTGGGTGAACTTGATCATCTATTTTATTTTTTTACCTCATACATCTCTTTTAATTAAGATGCTCTATGCAGCAGTCACAGGGAATACAATCCGCTTACCATTTCGAATCTATTCATATCAAAAAAAGGAAGACACCAAAACGCCCAAAGAGTGGGGCAGGTAGCAGCAGTTAGTGTGGCCAACTGAATTATAATAATAATCCATCCAATAAATTTCCTGATACCGTGCCATTACTTAAGAACGATTGTTCCTTTCTTCCTTATTTTTTTATATTACTTTTGTCTTTTCAAGTCACGGTAAATATAACTGCTGCTACTTCTTATCAGGCTTTTTCTCATTCCTTTGTGGTTATTTGGGTGACCTTTCGGGGAGTGAACATGAGGAGTAGTACACTCAAGTGATACTTTTTTACATCCTTGTCGTTATCAACACTTCCACTAATATTTGCCTTTGGTATAGTTTTAGAGATGTATGTACTGATAGGCTTGCATGCAAATTCACTTGAACTAGAGGACTAGTCTCGTTTTGAAATTTTACTCTTAGATGCTTTCTTTTATACTTGTTGACTAGCTGTTTTATCTTGATATCATCATAAATGAGGGGTTGTCACTTTTTACACTTACAGTGACAAGACTTTCATGATACTTGCCATAGTGAAAGTGTCACTCCGTGTTACTTCAGGCTTTAAGTGACAGTTAAAATTACTTATTTTCGCAGTTTGCATGAGCTGTAAACAAAATTTATTTGTGACAAAATGACACATGTCTGCTTATTATCGAAGTTTTCTTTGTGTTATGTATAGATACATGGTTTCATTCATGGACAGATCCTTTGCAGAAATAAATCTTTGAATTGCATAAATAAAGTTGTGTTTAAATGAAAATCAACTACTTCAGATTATGTTATCGTAAACTAATGAATAATGGGCCATTTTTCATTTTTATGTGTCACTTCTCACTAATTCAGACACTGTTATGTCTTTGCTGGTCTGATGAATCAATGAACACACAACACATTAACGTCTACTTGTAGCCATAATATTTTCCCTTGTCCGTAGTAAGACAATTACACAACATTAACATATTGATAACTTTCAAAAACTACAGCTTTGTCTTGTGATTTCCTTTCTTTCGTATAATATTAGGTAGATTTGAAGAAAAACTGCCCATCCTGTGTGATGCATTCATTTTCTTTGCTGTTAACGGTTGTTAAATACGGAAATGACGGTTCTCAAGTTCCACGAGGAACTGATTTGTTGTAGAATAAAAATGACTTCGTGCCTAATTTAACGAAATAGTTGCACATTGTGATCTGAAATCTGTATAGGAAACCACTTAATCTTATACAGTTTTGTTTACTTACGTATTAATTTAATTTTTGTATATTGTAATAATGATGTTTAATCCTCGTTATCTTATCGTTCCAGTACAAACCACTTTTTAGGCTTGTTTCATTATTTAGCAACTAGTAGCAATTAGCTCTTAAATTTATTTTATAAATCTGCAAACTGCAAAAGTGTGACGTACTGCCGGTCACTGTCCTTGCTAATTGGAAAAAATATGCATAATGCATTTTTATTATTATTTTTTTTTATTTTTTGTAAAACCAACCTAAACCCAGTAGGCATTACAGCAATATACATCGACTTGAGACTTTTTTCCGAAGACTTTGCGATTGTAATAACTTCCTACAGCGTTTTTGAACCCGTGAATGTACACATGTAACAAACTGTATCAGAATAGGTTTCATACTATTCTGTAAGGCTTTTAATAGCATTCTGAATGATCTTTCTTAATATTGTGCCTAGTGAAAAATCGATGGATTTAGACAAGCGATGATAGACGGCAACTTCCTCTTCTCTCATCACCTCGAATTAAAAATGACCTTTCATCATAAATGTTATAATCGAAATCAATTGTTGCAGTATTGTTTTGTTCTTATCTTTTCCGGACTTAGAGTGTTCGAAATTACTACCTTTATTATGCCGATAGATAACAGCGATTGGTGATCTACGGTACCATGTTCGTAATGTTTCAAAACGTAAAGCGAAATCTTTTTCTGAATGATCCGTCAGTTGCTGTATCTTGCAGTACTTTATTAAAATCAATTTTTAAAAATATAGAAAATAGATGAAATTAGCATTTCACCGTTCAAGCATAAACACACCTACACCTAAACTGCATTTTCCTCTCTAGCGGCATTTTGTGTAATTGGCCTTAATACTATGAAATGTTTTTTATACACGCAGACATCTTGTTAAACCCCGAGTTTGTCTTTCTCAGTTTTTACGTTTCTCCAATGACTAGAGAAATGGATGTCGGACTAATATATTGATACATGCTAAGTACTAACAGTGACTGAAGTTTCACTTGAAGCATATCACTTCAGTTGGTATCTTTTCTGCTTTCCATTTTCACCTGTTCGTATTCTATACTGCGGTTCTAATTAATACAAAAAATCATGATGGGACGTCTTTGGCAAAGTTCCCAAAACATCCACACTAATCAAACATGTAACTATCGTTTAATATGTCTTAATTTTACTTGTTTACTCTTTTAAAACAAACATCAGGAAAGTTTTTACCTGTGTTAGATCCTTGAGAATGCTTTCCACTTGAATTATTCTCAATTTGTCGTAAAGGTGACGTGAGCAAAACTGCGTCATGTTCAACAGCGAAAGTCCTCACTATACACAAACTCGTCAACAAAGTGAAAGTAACAACACACGAGGTAAGTTGCAAATGACTTTGCAAATATTTTCTGGACAACATTGTACCACAATTGGAAACCGGAGAAGGGAGTAACAACCAAAGCACATAATTCACATTTCGTCGCTTCACCTACACCATCATAATACCGACTTTCATAGAAAAGCTATCTTTGTGAAAACTCCGTTTCAAATTTCACAGCGAAGAAACGCTGTATGAATCACTAATAAATTATTTCCAAACCCATTCATTCACTTGATACAACTGACTCCATTTCAAATCCAGTTGTCCAGTTGAGTGCCACCTTTGCAAAATTTCCAAACCAATCCGTTTTGGTTCACCAAAGCACTTCGTGGGACTCCTTGGCCAACTTCTCACCCAATGACTTAGTTACCGACTAGGGTTTTTTTTTCAAAAATCGAAAACAAGAATATATTTAAGTTAGCACTAACAGCATGAAGAAGTGGTTGTAAGGATACCAAAAACTGAACTGAGGCTTTAAAGAAAGGAGGTAGCAGCCGCTGAATGCATTTTGACACGGTCTTTTGGTCAGCGAGTAAATTTTCCTTCTCTTCACTCCTCAATTAATTTATACAGCTTGTATGCAAGTTTCATGAGCAAAGGGATCTCTTGCAAAATCATTAACGTACTAAGTCCCTATGCAACATAACATTTTTTAATCAGCAATCCCACAAAATGTTATATTTAACTTTTGTTAGTTCGTAAAACTGTATCACTGTACTGAATCAAGGTTCAAAACTCATGTTAAAGGCGCTACCCCTTATTTTTTGTTACTCCTACGAAAAACTTCCTATAGCCCTTCGTAAGAAACTGTATGTCACAGCTTTGATAATGCTACATTTATTTGTTAAAACGCGTTGAGGAATTCGCTCACTTTTACCTACACGCACAAAACGTTTCAACCCTAACTATGCAGAGAACTTGCAAAATGAAAACGATAGCACCTCTTGCTGCATGCAAGACGCATGTACGATGCAGGTTCATTATAGTAAAACACAAAGACATGGTTTTGAGTTTTCTTCTAATTTTGAACAATGTTATTGTTTCAACTTTTTGAAATCACGGCCTCAGCGTAAAATTAAAGGATTCTCACTCCTGCATCTCAAAACTTTTCTCAGAGAAGTCTTTTCATTTCAATTTTTGAAGAATCAAAAACTGTTCGCTGTTAAGCCGATGATTGTGCCTTAAATTTGAAACCGCACAACAACATAATTAGTTTGAGTTATTTTTGTCTGAGATGATTGATGCAGTTGTGGTTATCTTAACCCTTACATGCCATATTACACTTTTTTCCTTCATTCTGCTGTATCATCATTCGCCATCATCGTTCTCAGTTACCGTATGTATGACAAATTTAATAATCCGTGCTACTGCAGAAAAAAGGTGTGCCCAAAAGGTGCTAAAATCAGGACTGCTTCGAAAGCGTCGTCTTTCTTCGCCGCTTCTACGCGTTGCAAGTCTTCAGGATGGTGGCTTGGTCGCGTTTTAAGTCTTTCCGTATATTATAATTTGATTGTCTATTTAAATTACTGCATGGAACATTTCGCAGCAAAACGGATTTGTTTCTCTTCTAAATTTCACAGGGAATATGGGAAAACTGCTAAAGTTAGAATTTGTAGAAATTCACCAACTTTTGCATTGTTTGAAATAATGAGATCCTATTTAAGTGCCAGGCATTTTTTGTCTAAAGGAACGAACCCGCGCGTTTTACGTGCATGAGTGAATACCACATTTTAAATGAAATCGAGATGTACACGTTTTAGGATAATGTGTAGCATATTGTGCATTTCGGCCTGTTTGAAAAATCTTGACTGTTGCCTAAATCTAACTAACCCATTCGAAAATGTATTAACATCAAGCCTTTAGATTACAAAATGACATTCACAACAACATGGCAAAGAAATCCTAGTTCGCACCCGAAAAATGTAACGTATTATTTTGAAAATGTACACAGTTCTTCGCTACCACTGCAGTGATATATTTTCTCCAGTTTTCTGCCAGAAGGACCCGTGGAACGACGTTACCATATCTCATCGGACAAACTGTATGGTTAGAATGCAAGATTTCATACATCATACCAGTGTACATCATCATTGGGTATATGGTTAATACAGATTCCTTGTCAATGAATGCAAACATTACTTTCTCTGAGCATCAATTACATTACAATTAACTTAACCGATTCCAATCGAATTAACAACCGATCTGTAGTAGAAATGCAGGAATATTTGATGGCTTACATTTATCTGCTTAAAGGTTGCATTCATAATCAATTGGAAAGTTTTTTTTTTCAAAACTTATAATTAGCAAGAATCATCACATAATTTAAGTCAATAGAAAGACACAATCTGACTGAGCACACGAAAGTTTTGCTAAATGTACCTCAACAGTCTAATTTAAGCGTAGGCATTGATGCGACCAGCCCTAAGGTCAGTTTTTATCATGACTGCATTATCAATGAAAGCTAGACTCTTTGACTTATCGACACATGTCGATTTTCTTGCTGTAATAACAAGAATGCACCTAACTTGCTCATGTAACGTGCTCGCAGCAACCTATTATTACCATATTATTATTACGATACATTAAAACGATTATCATCAGCATTTCTGTGTATTCACTAATACTCTACCTGCCTCTATATTTGATATAAAAATGTACTTATTGGACATGATCAGAAAGTTACATCTTCTTACTGCGTACTACACGCAATTTTTAATTACCAATGATTGAAAAAATGGCAAAAATTTTCTCTTTTCAACTGGCCTCCTTCGCATTGCTGTCTGTCTTCCTAGATTTTGCAAAGTAAACATCCAAATCCCAATGGCTAATAAAACGAAGAAAATAGTCTACATCTTTTATAAGATCCACTGAAAAGGCTTTTAATTACAAGTTATAGGTTTGTTTTTATGTGGGCTAGCATTTAGTTCACGGATGATTTAGTAATGACTTCGTTAAAACTATTTTTGTATAAATACATACTAAGCTTAGCTCGGTAGAACTCAAGATGTTCGCAGAGTTTAAATGACTATGAACATTATAGATATCTTACAACGATTTTACAATTAACGAAATTAAAAAAATGAAAGGTCACAGTGGATGATTTGGCAGGTTTTCTTATTACAACACATTCTGAATCATTACCTCTCGTAGAAAAATATGTAAGTGGTGCAATTCAGTTGATTTAAACCGATTTCATGCATACAAGTTAAAATTAAAAGATTGTATAACCTCACGCATATCTTACACATACTGATCCTCTCCAAACATCGCCAATTCAAAAAAATCTGGGTAAAACATATTTTCATGTATTTTAACACTTTTCAGTACGACTAATTCGTAGTAACTAAATTAATGTGATGTTTGCATAATATGTAATATTTAACCTCATTCCAAACAACCAAGTCGGACAAAGATCGATCGATTGAAAAGATGCGAATTTCAATGGCACCCCGAAATTGTATTTAGTTTTACACACAAGGGCAAACTTACATATTTATAATTGTTAGTCAAAACTTTCAGTTTTAATCCGTTAGCAGTTTGTATGAAAAACGCAAAAATACCTTATTTGACCATGAAAATGAAACCAAACTCAGTACACACATGCCAAATTTTTAAGCGCGTGACTCATTCCATTTTGAAGTGTTTGGAAAACTCACGCCTTCCGAGCGATACCTCGGGAACCAGAATAAATGACTCACGACCAGCTCTTTTTATTACCATCGTTTACTCCAATTTACTGACTATTCTGTCAGCGATAAAAATGCTTGCTTTCAGAGCTGCCATAAAAATGAGAGTGAGTTGGTTATTTAAATTACGTTAAATGTACGTAAAACATGTGGACTTCATTCAAAAGAATAGGTGCCTAGGAAGCATGACCACCAGGGAAAGTAGTTAATTATGGACATCGTTTATAAAACGCTTTAGAACAGTAGGTAATCCATTTTAAAGACTAGTGTAAAACTCAGCGGGGTATAATGATAGCCAAGATATTCTAAGAGTTGACTTCCTTACAGACAGTAGCATTTTTTGTGACAAACACTTTATTTATCATTTTATTTTAATGTTATTATTACAGGATTATACTATTTCACGACTGACAGAGGCATGAAAATTTGTTAGATAAACAACTAGGAAAAGGAGCGAACGAGGAATTATATTGCCATTGTATTTTATAGTGGCTCCTTTAAGAGGTTGCCATTTCATATTTTATTTGTCAAACTAACACTTATACAATTATTTATGTCCTCTGTTATACATCACAGTCAAAGTTGTTGCTATAAACAAATTCACGGTGATGGATCCCGGCTCAAAATGAATTTAATGATAATGAAATTTATGCACTCCCTCTTGTGTGTGCTTGTTGATTGGAAAATGAAAGTAACTTTTAAACTTTGCTAAACAAAATACATGAAACTTTTAAAAAAATGAGTTTACTGCATGACTTTATTGGAAAGGATGTGCCGAAAGTGAGTTGTTGAACACGTCACGCTCATCATCCATTCAAAATGATTTTGTAACAATGAAAATGAACTGCTAAACTACACATAATAATCACGTAATTAAACTCATTTGGTAGAAATGATGAAATCATGACTTAAGCATACGTTTAGCTGCATTGAAAATAAAAATATCTCCATGAAATAATAATTTAATAAACATATAAATTGCTCTGTTTATGCAATATTATATACAAAGATCAACAACGTCTATTCCCTCCTGATTTAGACGGGAAGCAGATAAACCTCCTTTTAAGAGGGCAATGTTCAATCAATAATCGTACATAATAATTTGAGTAGTTTTGAGAGAGAAAAGTGGCACTTCTTTATGCCTAAACGAATTTGAAACTCCTAGTTAATTTTTATTAAGCTTGTTAATGCGCTTCTGATAAGATGAGTAGCGACCAATATTGAATAGGTATGCAGCGGAACGATTCGGCTCACAGATGTATCATAGGTATACCAGCTACATTGGTTAAAATATGCATAATTGGTCGTAAACTTGCTTTTTCTTAATAATTAGGTTCAAAAAAAGTTTCGAAAAAAATCAATACATTCGGTTGCCTACGCGAAGTTTTTTTTAACTTGAATTTATAAAAATATAAGATAGCAGTCTACTTAAACATTTGACTGATACAAAGGTAATAGTGAACCTTTCAAAGTTATACCTACTTGTATTAATGGGGTAGTAATGTAAAACTAGTAGTAAGGTTCAAAATGTTTTCAATTGTCTATTAAGCTCTGTTACCCAATAATAATGAAGATATTCAATTCTAATCAAAGTTTATAGAGTTTTAAGAAAATTAATGTAACTTTTGGTTCTACCAGTTTTGTGCTGAAATGAGATAAAAGGATTTCATATTTGCATCTCATGCGTAAACTTTACCGACGAATAAACGCGAAACTATCCTGTGCTGCCACCGCAGTTTAACCTTTACTATCACGAAAATTAGTGTGGGACGAAAACTATCTAAGGAGGCGAATTAGGAATATTAGGATTAATGACGTCGTTAGAGAATTGTTTAACATCTTACTCTCACTTGAATCGAATTATCAGAGAATAATGAGACCACGAAACCGAATACAGTTGACAAAAACGCATATTTTGATGGTAAAATAGGATGTTTTGACGATCATTTTGCGGTCATTTACAGAGATGTAACAAGTTCTGATTAAAAAGACATTATACACGGAGGTAATATGTAGAATGCAGACAAGTAGAAAGTAATGTTCCCGACGCATTTACAAGGTGTAACAAGCTCAAAAATGAATTTAAATCTAAACGAAAATTAGCAGGATTGATACTAATAGTTATAGTAATAATACTTCATACTATAGTAAAGATAATGATTAAATATATGTCAAAAAGTTGAAATTGTTGCATACAACGATGTATCCGCCAATGTATCAAACCATAACTTCGATATTTCAATCGTAAAAAAACAGCCACCAAAGGCTAAAGAATGTCACATTTATTTCACAAATGCACCTATATACCATTTTTTCAATATCGATTACCGAATATAGGATTAATATTGTCACACAACAACGTGTCGCTTTGCGTATCTAAGGAAGGATTTTTTTCGCTGTTGTTTCATCATCGTCACGCTGTGGTTTCGTTTCGTTTTCTGTTTTTACATCCCCTTCTTTTTCTGAAACAGCGGAATTTTCTCTCTCTTTTTCCTGTTAATTTAAAACGATATCTCAATTTATCTCAATACACACTACAGACGCGCTCATGTTTGTCAATGGAGGATTAATTACCATTTTTGCGTGGGTAATGAAAAGATCTCTGTCTGCAGTTATATTGATTGAAGTTTCATGAGATTCTGCAGGTGAAGTTAAGGATCCGTTTTCAGAAGTCACACTTAAGTCACCCTCCACTTTCTCCTTTTGCTTTGCTTCCCGATGCTTTTTAGCCAACCGGATCTCCCTATTCCGTTGCTCAAGGTACTTTTCTCGCCTAGATTCTCGATCAAAGCAGGCTGCTAGTGCGGATCTATGAATAAAAGTTGTAATTTATGTTGAAAGCGTTAAGAAGAATACGAACAACTGGAAGTTGATTGTATTATATACTTGTCAGTTTTCACAAATGTGTGCAGCAACGGGCACACTTTGACTAGGCGAATATCACCATTGACAGTTCCTGCTGCCACATGTCTGCCAGTATCCGCCGGCCACACTGTGCTCAAGGCGTCCTCACTAACTTTAGTTGTCAAAATGCTAGAAACCCCTTGCATTAAGAGATCCCAAAACTCCAAACACCCATCGGATCGACTAGCCACAAGTCCGCAAGGTTTTCCATTCAACCAGTGAGCGTATGTGTAGAGAGCATCCTGTGTCACATGAGAACAATATTATTACAAGCTTACATGGATAAAGGAAATATCATACTTACACTTGGTGCAGTCCACATTATTCCAGAATCACGACAATCTTCAGCAAAAATTCGTAAATGATAGTCCCCGCAAGACATGAAGTTTTTGATGAAAACTGGATTCCTATGAATAGACCGTACTGGACCTTTATGTGCCTCGTACAAGTTCACTAGACGGTCTTGCGGTGTCTTCCCTTTCTTCATGAAAACCATGACTTGACCTTAAAATGAAGAGATAAATCTGACATCTGCAGCTTAAAAGCTTGAATCACAAGCACTATGACCTTGCATACCATATTGTGTTCCAACCAAAAATTTTGTAGGCAATGTGTGTTCATATTCAAGCACCGTTATTGGAATGGCATTATCAGCTTTACATCGACCCTTTTCGGGATCAGCGTAAACAGTATCCAACCGTTCGGTAAGATTCCTGACATCCCACCAAATAACCTGAATTTCACACACACAGTTGACAACAATTATTATTTGAAAGTGCCTGGGAATAGCACGATCAATTCCATTTTACCATTCCATCCAAACCACATGAAAAGAATTCATATCCAGTTTTACTATTAATCCACATTGCACTTGTACACACATCATCATGGCTCATTTCACATGTAGATATGGCTTGCGGGTTTGGACCAACCCTAGTATCCCAGGATGCAACCTGACCGGTGAAAAGACCTCCACAGACGCTGTGAAAGTCCTTTTGATGGTAGCGTAAATCAACTATTTGTGCAGGTGCCCGCACCATCCCTTCAGGTCTTGTAGGGTTTTCCACTTCCCAAAAAAATGCTTCGCAGCTTTGTTCTCTCAGCAGTGGATCGAATTCATAAGGGCAATAAGCTACTGCCATGCGACCTGCGTTATCTGGAGCAAATGTTATCTTTGATATAGGGCGTTTCCTACGGGAAGGACATTTATACACTGACACCACATTCGCGTAAGGTTTTGTGTCCCGCTTCTGCACATACGACTTCTTTGTGTATGAATCACAAAGACGCAAAGTGTTATTGTGTCGCACCAAATGCTCCGCTTCCTAAAATTATATGGTTAAATTGACACTTGCATACTGTCAAAATACGGTTGAAGAATGTAATTCAAAAAATGTCCTTACTTTTGCCATAAGGGGCACCGTTTCCAAATACGTTTCTTCTTTTTGCATCTTTTTCTTGGTACGGTCCACAAGCTCGGCGTCCCGAACATTTATTTCCTTCGGCCATCCTCCCTCCGTGTGTAGAAAGCTCAATGTTTTGAACTCCGCCCTGTTTGTATTGGTCTGCAAACCAGTTTCATATTTAACTTTTCGAGTTTTATTACCATTCTTACACTTTTATTGCCTTTTAAATGAAGTTCCTTACCGTAACAGAGTGTTGTGGTTCTGAAGTGTCGTAGGTGTGATCAACAACACCCTTTTGGAGAAACGTCGGCCCGACACGGTCCCTTGTTGTTCTCAACCCAATATGAACCCTGGCACGATCTTCCGCAAACTGAGTGGGTCTTCCCAAGCTCCATTGAGACCTATTCAAAAATTGTCGATGGCTCAAATTCATATTTTCACCAACTTTAAATCTATTAGCACCAATGAGCATTGATTCGTGAGCTATTTTTGCTGTGTCTGGAGGAACTAAATGTGACTGCTCTGTTTCCGCCATCTTCACTCTTATAGACAAATAGATTCTACTCTATTCACTAATAATCAAACGATCTAATCCTATCTATATTTTCTGTATCATTTCCAAATGCGAGCCTTGAAGGGATAACTTCGGGATATAGGCTATATTTCTGTAAATATGCGAATAATACATAACCTGTTATATTACTTCTAGCCTATTCCGACGTCCATATTAATGCAAAAAATGTTTCTTATATTCCGTGGTTCCATGATAATATTATCTTAAAGAGTTGGGGATAGGGTGAGCTCTACTATTACGGATTTTGCTTGATCAATGAACAACCATCCTGCACTGGAAATCACCATTTCACAATTATGCCTATTTGTTGCTTGTTGGATACCAGAAACGGGTGAGTTTTGATGCATTAAGTATATATGCTCAACGATATAGTCTGGGCAAAGCCGAACGTGATAAATAGTCGATTCCATCCAGACTAAGCAGGTGTATAATTTGAAATAAAGGAAAATTATGAATATCCGGGTCTAGTCCAATTTTCCTTCCTGTAACATCAACTATAATATTTGCATTGTGTCCAATGCTGTTATTAGGCGTATCTTGCATTAGATTATGATTTATGATCTAATGGCTGTTTATAGAATAGACAATCTTTTTACTACCTTCTTCGTTCTTTCTCTCGTCTATCACGTTCCACTTTTGACTTGAGGTCTTTAAGCTTCAGAGTTTTGACAACTCTCCACATTTCTGTTAGTTGCCTCTCTCAATCCTTTTTCCAAGAAGAAGCCGAAATACTAATTGAGTCGTAATTTTTAGTTAGTTGATACTGTTTCCATATTTCATCTTGTAGTTAAAATATTGGAAACCACTAAAAGCCACTTGAAACTTAGTTTGTAACGGATGGAGCAACTAAGCATATCCATGGTGGATAAGACTAGATGTGTTTCTTCCATAGCCAAGTTGGAACTAAATCCAGAAAGATTGAAGAAAATGAATGAGAAAAAACTTTGCTAGACAGCCATTTAAATCGACCAGACTAAACGTGAACGAACTCTCTGTTAGGAGTTTGTCAAAGTTAAAATCATGACTAACTACCTATAATGGTTTAGCAAGTAATGGTGTCCAATGCAGCCCATGACATTTTGAAGACTTTGACTTTTCACATACTCTAAAAGCGCAGTCCAGTACAATATATGAATACAAAGAGAGTCGAAAGCATGTTGTATTAATGGCAAACTAGAGCTCTTTCAACAATCAACAAAAAAAAAACTGGGTGGTTGGTAGAATGTTCATTTTATTAATTTGAGATAAGTATCGGCTATGCCAATGGGCATTAAGCAGATGTTGGAAGCATTATAGAGAAGAAATTAAGGGAAAAAGTCACTCGGAACTTTTTTCTTATTACGGTTTGCCACGCCATTCTGCAAAACATTCCATTCCGATGCAGTTGTCATTAATATTTAAACTTATTGCCTTTCGACTTTCTTTCCCTGTCCAGTTCACACATTACCATTTTCTCGACCGAATGAAGACTAAATTTAGCTGTCATACAATTATAAAACTGCGTCTTCCAGTATACATATGATGAAAATGCGAATTTGTCTCCATTTGGTAAGCTGTTAGAGTGAAAGTTTTTCGATTTTCATGATAAACTCACGAAGCCCTGTCATGCATAATTTTTTGTTCCACAATAGCGAAATGAACAGAGTTGAAGTGTTTTGTACCAATACATTATAAGTACAGTTTGTGGTTGAAATTATTACCATACGCACTGAAATTAAAGCATTACGAGATTTAGATGTATGTAACTGAATATAAAAATATTTGTAGTTTTAAATATAAATGATTATACATACACGTGTTAATACTTTGTACGGGCACCAATGTGAGGTCTTAATTGGGCAAGCTTAATTGATCATAATTCAGAACACTGCAATGCTCAAGAATTGTAAAAACTGACTTTGTTTAATGGATTCGTCATCCTTGTCGGCAATGTCCTTGTCCTTGTCGGAAATGTTAAGTGGGGTTCCTAACAGATTCCTCAAGTTAAAAAATATAGATACTAATTATACAGTCAAGGAAAACATTATTTGAAAATTTGGCCATGCCTCAAAAGTACAGTTCGCATGAACCCATTTCATTCTTTTATATCCTAAATTAGGATAGGGTTAGCTATTCCTGAAAACTAAAAAATGGAGGACGAACAAGCAAAAGAAAGTTTACTCGAGTCACCCTGTTACCTACGCAGTAGGTTACAAATACACAAGTACACACGCAACCGATGTCCAAAAAAATTAGATTACTTCCTTCCCCTCAAGTTGGGGATGCGATGCCAAGATAGGAAAGAACAAAAATGCGATTTATGCAAAACAACTTTGACTTGAGTGAAGTCTAAAGCCAAAGCCAACTGCTGAGAGACATTTGAGAAACAAAAGACGAATATTCGACCCGATAGACTCGACAAGACAGGGAGAGATACATCGGCTAACTCTCAAAAATTCCGCGGCAGCTCCGATTGGCAATCTTCAATACATGTTTCGGCTACAGCTAATTGTTTCTTAGCTGAATTGGGGTGAGTCTACCTGTTTGAGCCAGTTAGTATCATAATTGGTGGTACCAGGTATTGAAACCAATTAATAGTACCAAGTTTCCTAGTAAACAAGTCTACGGCGCCAATCCCTATCTTTGGCGGGATGGATTTACCAAAGTATAAAACTTGAATTTGCATAAAGCTTAAAAGTTTAAGATAACTTGAAAACAACCGGTAAACAAAATGGATACAAAGTGAATCAAGGTTTAATACGTAGCTATTCGCTATGTGGTTTAATCATAATATACTTCACTTTTTTTGTATTACCAGAAATTCGAAATAAATACAGTCAATTCATTTTTGAAATACTTCTCCATTGCAGGTGTGGACCTGCTCCTCACTCTCCTGAGGAGGTTGACATGATGATACTGCACAAATTTTGTACTAATGAATTATTAAGTAGTGTAAACTACTTAGTGATTTTGTCGATGTCTGTCCGTCTGTCCGTCCGTCGCCCCGATTTCTATATGAAGGAAACGGAATTTTGACCTGAAATTTGGTATGTAGGTTCCTTGGACACTGAGGATTATCCTCCGCCAAAGAGTTTTTCAGTAACTTCCCCCGGAGCCCTGCGGGGGGTCGAAAATTGGGGAAACTCGAATAACTCGAGAAGGGAACATAGTTTTGACGTGAAATTTGGTATGTAGGTTGTAGGTTCCCTGGACACTAAGAATTATCCTCCGCTAAAGAGCTTTTCAGTAACTTCCCCCGAATGGTAGAAAATTGGGGAAACTCGAATAACTCGGAAAGGGAAAAGAGTTTTGACGTGAAATTTTGTATGTAGGTTCCTTGGACACTAAGGATTATCCTCCGCCAAAGAGTTTTTCAGTAACTTCCCCCGGGGCCCTGCGGGGGGTCGAAAATTAGGGAAACTC
>JAAXOA010000130.1:0-34150 GCA_036561885.1 Salina celebensis | reverse complement strand
AAAAATACAAAGAGAAAAGGAAAACTCATTTTCATACTACGCGCTCATAAACCACGCTGTTCAGAAATCAAAAGGGTTAAAACTATACAAAACCCTATCATACTAACACTAAATCGTTCAGAACACGTAAAGATCTGTGACAAGTTTAGATCCATTTGTTTTGAAAACGTGCGTACATCTATGCAGTTAAATTAAATATTCCAAGAAACCGCACAAGTCAAATCTTGAAGTTTGACGCAAACAAAACTGTGAAATAAGCAGTCACACACATACACACGCACACACATAAGAAATTGCTATCATGCAAGATATATTTTAGAAGAATGTATTCCTACTTTATCTTTTTCTTTCCCACCTTCCTTCCTCTTCGACTTCTTTAGTTTCATTTCTTTTCTCACAATATCAACTTCCCATCTGTCATGTTCATGCATTCCATGTGACATAAAAACACATCAGTAGCAAAAGAGAAGCAACAGACAACGCCAGCCTAGCTACTTTTTCCTGGAGTTACACCTACATGTAATCTACACGAAGGTATTCACATTTTCACGCAAGGAGAACACTATAAAAAGTTTTTAAATATGTTCATGTCACTCTCATGAACACGTGCTCAACATAGTAGCATGAAGTGGTCTGGTTTAAGATGAAACAAGATAAATATTCTAAAATTTAATATCGTACGCATAACAGTTGAAGTTAACTGATCCTTCAGAGAAAACTATGTATGAGATGATGACTACTTAAAATTCATCTTCATTCATTACAGCAATGTGGTAGATTGAAAATATTGGAGTTAATAAACGATGGGCCTTATTTGAGTTGTTTGTAATTTTATTCTGTTGTCAGAATTTCTGTTTTAAGCAATAATGTTCGACATAGTTCGGAATAAGATGGACAGACAAAGTTACTTGCCCTATAACGATACGTTTCTTAAGTCTCATTTTATTTACTTTAAAAAATTGCAAGCGAAGAAGTTCTCATAATGCTGATGCTGTAGATGTAAGTACTTAGAAAAAATGGTTATATACTGTTTGCGTGTGTTGTCTCATGTGAGTCGACTAATAAGGGCGCATAGCACTTTTTAAGCACTATATCAAACTCAAGATGTGTTTTATGGAATAGTACTAAGGATACACAATTGGCGTATAACGGTCCAATGAATGTTACTTAAATGTGTTTGATCCTCCATAAAATGAAAAGTGTTAAATGAAGTCTCAAAGCAAAAGCCCTGCTTACGTATTTTAGTAAACGAATTTTCTTTCTGGAAAATTGAGTCTTTCGTTAATACATATTTTGCATGCTGAGAGCAACTGATGTACGTAAACTTATATACTTTTGAATGGAATCACCGAAGCAGCAAATCGATGTCTGCACTTTTTACGCCAATCTAGATCTCGACTTAGTTATCCACAGTGTTGAAGGCACAGCGCGCTATCATTGTCATTTCAGTAGAAGAGTTTCTAGCCGTTGATGATGATAACGATGATGTATTGAAATTTTAGCATGAAATAGAATAAAACAGACTTTTAAGAGCCCTTTTAGATGTCTGTAAATTGAGTTGCCTTCAGAACTTTCAGCCTACTTATGCCTCTTTTTAATCTAGTAGATATACATTGCAAACAACTGTCTGGTATTAAAAAGCAATTGAAATGAACATCACATCTTCGTCGATTAGAATTTTTTATGAAGAAAATTCGCCAATTCGTTTTATGTTCGCTGTGTATGTTTGCTTTGGAAAGTAAACAAGACTAGGCTGAACTTTCATATCTAGACGAGAAAGTCTCGTTTTTTTTTGGGTAGATGCTATATCAAGAAGTTCATGTTCTGTGACAGTTACCACATAACCAACAGAGCACAATATACGATGGGGACTTAGGCCGGATGCTTTAATTTGTTTATGAGATGTGAAATACATAACGCAACACGTGGAACACATCGTTTCCAACAGGAAGTTCGCTTACACAGCATTTGCGTATTTCACTTCTTGCAATCACACACATTCTTGTCAAATATTAAGTACTATAATTTACCCTAATAGCTCAAAAACCAACTTCCTTTAGACCCCACGTACGTATTCGCTCAAATGTTACCTTGCCGAAGTTAAAAACATGTTATTTCGAAAATAATGTATACGTCAGAGTGAAGAGAAAGTTGAGCATGCTAAGAGAAGGCATTTGTTTTGTAAACCAAAAGTTTCATCTTTCGATTTTAACTTACAGAATGTACCAGGAGGAATATTTACACTGGGAACTGTGTGTCCTCTAAGCATAGTCAGTGTTTATCATCTTGCCATACGTATAAGTAAAGTTTAAGTAGCACTTTCCACTAAGAAGTAGAAATACCAACTTTACTTTTTATTTGGTATTTACCGTGTGGCCCATAGCAGTTTCGAAGAATTTTCTCTGCTACAGTTACCAATGCGCCATTGGAATTCCCTCAACTCCACCATCCAGCGCACCCATTTAGATTGTATCAGCGTAACAGTCTCAATTTCTAAACGTTATTGACGTATCAGAAGGAAAAACAACAAAGCAGTTTTCTCTAATATTATGAAGTTTTTTTGCCCAGCAGTTAGTAAACGTCAGATTCCAAGCCCAGGTAATGCTTAAAGGAGGGCATGAAACATGAAAAATGCATGGAGGTTGGAGTAGTCAACATTTCGATGAAAACTGATCAAGAAGTAAACTTTGTACATGCTGTATACTTTCTGTTTTTCGCAATTCTGTCAATCTGTGCACAACCATCACTGGAATTGAGTTTGACAATGAAAGCTGCCATTTTTCTTTTATCTCTTTTTGGTATTAGTCAACATGCTTTTATTATGGGGAAAGCATACATATTGATATGAACTGAGATGAACTCGCTAAACTCAGATACGAAGGATTATCCGCAGTGTTTACTCTTTTTTCAAAGACCTCAACCTATCATACATAGAAGAAAACAAAGAGTTACTTTAATCACGGACACTGTCAACTTTTTTTCATGCTGGAAGGGAGGATTTTTCGGTCTTCTAGTGAAAACAACTTCAAAAGACTCTCCCAAGGACATTTCGTTATTGTATTTGTACAAATGTTCGGTTTGGTTTGATTGTAAAAGAAAGATAAAATAAAACTACAATACAGATTTATTGCTTCGATAGTTTACATTAAGCGGTCATTGAAAATTGGAATTGCTAACATTTTTCCACTGCTGTCGGTCCACGAATTTCATTGAACCCTTTTTGTGTATTACTGCAGCTTAATAAAAAAAATGCTTGTATGAGCTTGTAACGAAAGTTTCAAGTGAAAGCATTCTTCATTCGGTTAAGTATTACTCAAAGATGTAAGACCATATCNAAAAAAATGCTTGTATGAGCTTGTAACGAAAGTTTCAAGTGAAAGCATTCTTCATTCGGTTAAGTATTACTCAAAGATGTAAGACCATATCTTTACCCTTTCTGTGTTCATACCATATATTGAACCACCCACGCCAATATGAAGTGTTTGCTTGAGCAAATTTCGTGTAAAAAATGTCTTACCCCTCAGTTTCGGGAAGATTATCAGTAAATGTCAATTTCTCTTTTTCTTTGACAAAATGGGACATTTATTTGAGGAATTTACGTCCCTATGAATTTATGATAGTTTTCGTCAAAATATAGCGGGGACCAAAACTGACCAGCAGGCAGGCATCTAGTGGAATTGCAATACTTACATGCAAGACCATATGTATATTTTGATTCACAGTACCGTCTGCTAATAGCGCGGTTTCAATTTCCTAAATTGCTATAAATACAGGTTATGAGCTTTCAATATTTGCCGGACTTATTATTATTTGGCACAATGAGAATATGTACATATAATTATTGTTAGTTGCGTAATGAACTTTCCATACTAATCCCTCATGCAACAATAATATACTCTACTCTACGTAACCCGAATAGGGGTTTCTCTTACCTCTAATAAGTGAATAATTTTTTGGCACCAGCTCGTCAAGAAGAGTTTATCATCATCGGTAAGCTCCAATAACTGTCCACGCAGGAAATCCCAGTCCAATGATGACTTGCGGAGAAAGGAAACAACTTTTTCTGCAATTAAAAAAAAATCCTTCTGAAACCCTGTAAAGAGGCTTATTACCGAAGTTTGAAAAGAAGCTGTAAGATTGCATGTGGTTTTAAGGGTTTTAGGCTCACCTTCCTCTTTCATTGTTGACAAGATCAACTTTTTCGCGATGTCCATGCTTTCAAACATTTATACGACTGTATGTGCGCGGGATCGCACACGTTTCATTCATTCATAAAAGGCTATCCAATTTAGTAGCGTGTATGGGAGTACCTTCGCCTTTCCAACAATTTGTTTTAAAATCACATTTATCGTAAGTGGCAAGTGGAGTACAAAAAAGGTAACGACAATTTCAGAGACCGGTTATGGGCTCCACAGGTGTATACACCCTTCAATCACGATAATTACAAAGTAAATCACTTTTAACCAATTGGCGTTATAAACGTTGACGTCAATTTCTTTTGTATTGAAACAAGCTTTTGTTCTCTTGAGTATTTCGTGGATGGCTTATCGATTTTGTAACGGTTTTTATATGTAAATCAGAGACTTTTTCACATGCATTCCAAGTACACAAATGATAAGCGTTTGCCAAAACTTTTAAAAACGAAGCACTCACACAAAAGCCTAGGTTAATGTGTTTGGATAATTACGCTAATTGTAATATATATCCAAACCTTTGTCGTAAATGTCAGATCATTTAGAGAGTGGAAGTACTCCGTTATAAATACCCTGGGATGGAACACGTTATGTATTATTATGTATAACGTACACAAAAACTGTATACACAGTGCTCTGGAGAGCAACACGTTAAAGAAGGTGTGAGAACAAGCATGGCACTTCCGGTTTCCCGGACTTGAAAACTCTCCAGGAGGTTTGTAACATTATGTATACAGACTTAGTATGTTTTTGTACGGATTTCAGCACTATACCATAAGAGAGTGTCAACATAAAACTCTAATTATTCAGCTCATGATGATATTTTAGAGCCTTTCAAAAACAGATATGGAAATGAGATAATAGTTGAGTTTGTTTTTCAAGGCAGCCGCTGATGCATCATTGGGGAAAAACATCATTGATGATCAGCGCTAAGGATATCCTTTTTGTCTTTTTTATCCCATCTACGGTCATAGCTTATACAATTTTTAACATACATGTGTTATGCACATATACCTCTGCTCGGCCTATTTTGTTTGCTAACATTTTTACAGAGTACACAGCGGTTCTACGTACTTATTATATCATTCAGTCCATGATAGGTACGACTGGGGCATGCATTACACATACTTTATTACCACAAGATCACTTTTTTCCATGCAACTCCTATAAACTCTGTGCATTGACATCTCACACCACCACATGAAAAACCACACATTCCATATCACACATAGTAGCTCAAGTCAAAGACATAATTGCAGGAGTCATGCATCTGCATATTATCTCCTGATTTTTGCTTTCAGCTTATTCTATTCAGAAAAAGGAAGCTCTGTCAGGTCAGAGCCAACTGCAACTACGAATGCGATCCTGAATTGTCTCATGCGCTTGAGCTCACATCGTCCACTAGATTCCTTACATCCTTAAGGTTTCCAATTCATTAAGGTTGATTACACACTATTAATATACGGAGCATATAGTATCACATCAATTTTGATTTTTTGATAGCAGCCAGCGCAATGAGATGATTATATGTTACGGTTACCGCAATCGTGACACTGACGACGATCTGAACCTTCGGTTCATAGTAACGTTAACCGCTTACAGTAACGGAATACAACATGCCTTGTGGGAAAACAGTGACCGTCCTTGAAAAAATTATGACAATGATGACGTTGATTGAACCATGAAATGATGCGTGCTCTAATAGCACTGCCAACTATTACATAGATACAAGTTAAAGAAGTACCTGGTCTGGTGTACATGATGCATTTTATTGAAAAGTCTTATCTGCAAAGCTTACCTAACGGGAAGAACTGAAAACTGGAATCTGAAGAGATATATTATAACCAACAATGTCGCTATGGTTTGAGAGCTCTCGCTCGTACAATTCCCTACTTTTGATTATTGCTATTGCTGATAGCAATTGATATTGAAACAAACATTGAGTAAACAATATTAGATTTTAAGTTTTTGCATAAAAAT
This sequence comes from Salina celebensis, assembly GCA_036561885.1. Taxonomy (NCBI): domain Eukaryota; kingdom Metazoa; phylum Arthropoda; class Collembola; order Entomobryomorpha; family Paronellidae; genus Salina; species Salina celebensis. The sequence goes on along the minus strand of JAAXOA010000130.1, from coordinate 27,977 downwards.
GGTCAACAATTTGCAACCCAATTCGAAAACATCGTACAACGTAAATTTTTAGTAACGCAGGATGAACAAATGAAGCGAATCCCAAAAAGCACGCGAATCAACGAGCTATTTTATATTGATGCATACAATGGGACGACGACTTGTATGCTTTGCACTCTGCGCGTGGTGTCTTTCGCAAGGTTTCTAACATTAAATTCCTGGATCATCACTCCGAGCATGATTTTGATTAACTAATTTATGTCCGCTCTTTTCAGTTGTAGCAACGTATGGCTCTCCTGATCTTGCGATTAAAAACAAAATTTCTATTGTGGACGACACCCCAGTAGCCCATAACTCGAGGGGTAAATTAAATAGGCGATGGAGTGACGTAGCTCCAATCATTCAAGACATCGATGCTCCCGATGAAGATCCTATTGATGCTGATTCTCATATATCACATTCCGATCCTGCAAAAACGAGATTGGAAGACCATTTGAACCACGGAACCCACAGGGAGTACACAGGACCACGGTTAAGAAGAAAACGGAATGCAAACGATGCATCGTTACAAGACACGTTGAGCCCTGAAAAAGCTACAGATAAGAAGGGAACCCTTTCTGTTGTCGTGCGAGAAGATGATGTGAATGATATTCCAAAGGACCAACTTAAGGTCAAAATCACAAAGCTCGCTGTAAAAAATGAAGGCCATGGTGAAGATAACGGCCAAGGAACTCTTCTACCTGCAAATGATGAAGTGGAAAGTATTCCAGTACCTAAGCAGGAAATAAAACGTGTGCGAGCTGTTGGAGACTCAAATGAAGCTCAAAATGAAGTACCAGGTAAAACTTCAAACACGGCGGGGGCTGGAAGAATTGAAGATGTGCGCATATTTGAAACGGCAAGAGAGTTTGAAAACGAAGTAGTGCCTGACGAAAAATACAATGGGGGTGCTTATAAAACCAGTGGACACAACGAGAAGAGAAGCGAGGAAGCTTCCAATAAAGATGCAGGTCATGTTTTCAAACCAAGGGAAAGTGAAAGCAATAAACCAGCCGTAACGGAGTCCGAAAGGCTCTCAAAAAAGTCTTCCAATGTGCAACTAAATGAAATACCCGAATCCCCTAACAAAGAAAGCCTAATCCAGTTGAGCATTTCGGACGATCAAGGCGAATCAAAGAATAACTTACGTAAACGGGAAAATACTGCATATGATATGCGTGTGCAAGAAAACCTGCCCACTATGATCAATGGGAATAGTGCAGACGTAGAAATGCCTACAGTCAAACGACTGGAAAAAAGGAAATTGCAGAAAAAGCGCAAGAAGAGCAATGAGGATAAACCTGAGGTAAACCAGCAAGAAAATTCTGAAGACGAAGGTTCTGAACAGTCCCAGGACGATCATGAAGGGCCCGAAAATGCGAAAGAGGAACCTGGCCATCCTGGTCATCACCCGAGCAAAGGAGATGAGCAAGCACCTGATGCTGAAAGGGAAGCGGCCGGCGCAGAAAGTCAGCGGGATAACCAAAGCCCTGAAATCTCTCATGCTGATAGGGATACAATCAACGCAGAGAAAAACGCAGTTCAAACGTTGTCTGAAAACATTCATGAAGACAAAGGTTTTTTAAACAACCTTCTTACTATAACTTAAAATTGAAGTAAATGAAATGTTTAGCTTAATTGATTGCTATTTTGTTTGAACCAGGCAAACCTCCGAAGGATGACAATACCCAGATACCAGTCGCTTCGGAAGCTGAAATAAAAGACCTATCGAGTATTCCAAAAGTTGACCACTCCCTCACCCTGTTTACAATTGCAAATACAGAGATTGGAATTGAGTACTCACGAATTCCATACCGCGAGAGGTACTTATGGGACAAAAGGGACGCACCTTGTCATTCATTCACTTTAAAGGTCCCTGACGAGACTGAGGAGAAGTCGTCTATTTCAGTTTGCATCTTCCGGCCGAACTTGGAATTTCCAGATGAAACAAAAATGTTCATTTTGAATTCAGACACAGTAAGTATTATTCACAAATCTTCTGGCAAGATAGGTATCAGGCTAATTTCATTTTATTGCTTGCATAAAATCTAGCAAAAGCTCGAGCATGAGGAAGAGAAAGCAAATCAACAAAGGGTTTTCGGTTATGTGATGAACACACAGGTTTCCTCTGTTTATGGAAGGATTGTGGATAAGTATGACAAGCTTTTTATTATAATGTTTACTGCGAAAAAAACGCAAATGCGTCACTTTTTTTATTACTCATAAACCTAAAATGCATATGATGAGAAAATATTTGATTTTATTAATTCTAGGTATTTTTATGGAGAGGTTTCCATTTTCTCTAAGAGTTTAAAATCCACTGCTATCTTCGTCGTGGAAGAAATCGGCCTTCTTAACAGACTGATGCGAAACAATCAGAAAACATTGAAACACATGCTAATGGTGATGCACAAAGGAAACGATGGAGAACCTGCACAGACCGTTTATAATGCAGTCGTTACAAAAGGAGCGAGTTTAATTGACTTTATGATGTTCACAAATCCAGGGGACATCAATAGGAATCCATTCATCATGCTGAGTACTAACCATAACTCCTACATTGTTCCTGGAGAACCACTCCTTCAAGTCGACGAAAACGGAGAAATACAGCTTGGTACTTTCCCAACAGATTTTTACAACCGTAAAACAAACTACAAAATTCCAAGCGGGTTTTTAATGGTTTTTGGATGCTTTTACCTTTAGAGTCTGGAAACACAAAAATAACAGTTGAAAATGATGGGACCGTTCATATGATTAGTAATAATAATGATTATTAACAACGTATGCATGAAAATTCGTCATTTGAATGTCTAAATATTTCGGCACATTTTTACAGCCCGGACAAAGTCCTATACTTTCCGCCCACATGGACGAACAATCCTCACAGAAGGTATGCAGGTCCGTACTCTGCAGGAACACGAAGGATCCGTAGCAGTAACCGCGTTCACTTCTCAATCTAGTTACGATTGTGTATTACCGACTCCCGCATTCCAACCCAAAAGGTGGCATCTTGGATTTTATATTATGGCATATTTTGATAAATGAATTGGAATTTAACTAACTGATATTCTTAGGAAGGGTGGTTATGTATGCAAAGTATGCATGGCGGTTGATGATCTTTTCTCACAGTATTATATCGACATTTGGGCCACTGAAAAGGAAGCAGCCAGCAATTACCTGGCACGTATCATTGACCGTGTTTCATGGATGCTCCGAGCTATGGACTTTGATGATGACAAAAAACCCGACAACATTGGCCTAGATTATGATGCCCAGTCTGTTCGATGGACTTATCCAGACAACAACAAAGAGGACGTAACGGATCAGGATATTGAAGTATTATTCCAATCTTTGTCTCGTTACGAATTTTCGGATTGCTGCCTCGGAATCGGATTTACTATGAAAAACTTTCCACAAAATGCATTTGCCAGAAGGCCAGCGGAAACGGGTAAGGACACAGTTCAAAATCTAAAAGCATGGCATTTTTGTATTACGTATGTATGATCCTTTCGTCACGTGTACACTAATGATATGTTTTTTGCTATGTTTCACAGATAAAGTATCTAGTCCTACTGGAGTATGTGCCGGGAAAACTGGAAGAATTCCAAATAATCTGATAATCATTTCGGCAAACAACAAAAACGGGAATTACACTTCAATAACTGAAAAGCAACTGGCTTACCTGACTGCCCATGAAATTGCTGGAGCACTAGGCGCTCTTCCCGATGGTGACGGAGGCGAAGACGTTTGCGATCAGTTCCTTGATGAACACAAAAATCCTCGACATTACTTGATGTGGCCGGATGTGCTGAGAAACACAACGCTCAAGGAACACAGTTTGAGCTCCTGTTCCAAGAAGTACATTGTGAAAACTTTGTCCACTTGCAAATCCGCTTGTTTCGATATAGATAGACATCCGTTCTGCGGAAATGGTTTGTTCCTGTTTTCATTCATATTTGAAACGTTCCATTCAATCCATAAACCGTCTATTTTCATTCACAGGTATTGTCGAAGAAGGCGAAGAGTGCGACTGTGGAAGTGAGTACAACTGTAAGTTACAAACCTGCTGTAATTCCAGAGTGGGAAAGTATCCCTGTCGAAAATCCGGTATTGGCTGTAAAGCCAATGGAGCTCCACATCGACTTGTTTTAAATTCCGGATTACTACTTGCTGTCCTATTAGTTTCTATTTTCAATTTTTTCTAGCTTGCAAACTGATTATGGTAAGGCAACAATGCACAATTACAATTCATCGCTAATCATTTCAAACTAACTGCTTCAGTGCATGTAACAAATTGTAGAATACGTCCAAATTTTCCAGTGTCCTGTCCAGTCCAGGCTCCATGAGCATTCGATGTCCTCTCGCCCGAAACACGAACTACTATAAAAGAAAACGTGCCGTCCACAAAAGAAAAAAAGAATTAAATGAAAAATTGTCTAAATTCGAACCAAACTTGTATTTTGTTGCTTTTGCTTTGTTTTCTTTTTACTTCCATTCTATAATATATGTTCAGAATAGAAGCATAGGATCCGCGATTCGATTCGATTTCGTTGCTGTTCCACCGTTCTTTTGTGTTTTTTGTTGTTTTGTTGGGGTAAATCGAGAATGGAGCCAAATCGAGGAAAAACGAAAGTAAATGGGAATTGGGAATGGGAATACTCTGTAACATAACCAAAGGGGTAAAATGTGGCAGTCATGTTCTCGTGTTTTTGTTGATTTGATGGCTTTTCTATTCTAAGGTTGTCCTTTTCCTCTGTAGGAATCCTTTACTCCCAAAAAAGTCATTTGTGGAGGGTGACTGCTCGAATCTAATATTGTGCATATGGCTGGTATGTGTGTTGTGTACATTGTTCACGTGTTGAGCAAATGACGACATTTCCACTTGCTTTGTTTGGATTGGACGAAACTGGATCAGTGTATTTAATCAGTATTCCATTGCCTTATCCAAATTAAATTTGGAAGCTTTTAGTTAGTAGAGATTGTGATTAGAACTAGTTCAATTAGTTGTATGACTTAGGTTATGGTGATTGTCGAAGAAAACTCCAGAGCGAAGGCGACATTAGATTTCCGAAGGATACGCACTGGAATTACTGTATTCCAAAAATTAAATTATTGAGATTGCCAGGATTAGTATTACATGTACACTGATTGGAACTGCATTTGCTCGTACATTGACTGAGGACGATTTGGACGTTTGAACAGTTTAAAAAAAGAAAACGGCAAGTTTGAAGTTTGTGCAGTATTTTATAATATCTTGGATTTGGACTATGATTCTGCATCTGTATAGCAGCTTGGAACATTGCTCAACTAATGTAACTGAAATCTTGTTAAATTACAGAGCAGCTGAACAGTATATTGCTTGGACGTATCAACAAAGTTCCTTCGACCCGTATCACACATCTTTGGAATGGAGGTGTTAATCTCAACAGATAACAATGTAGAAAGTAAAACCAGCATCAACTTGTGGAATCCTTTGACTGGTACAAAATTAGGATCCTTCCGCGGGCCACCGGCAGCTCCTTCATCTTTAGCTTTAATTAGAGATGAGGGTTTTGCAGTTGTTGAAATGGGTAAACCTTTTATCCATTTTTGGCAGTATGGAACCCCGAATCAGACATCTCGTAGGATACTGTGTTCAGGAAAGCCGGGACCCATGTGCATTTCTCCAGATGGAAACTTTTTAGCAGTTGCAACAGAAGAGAAAATTAGCATTTGGCAAGCAGCTACAGGAAGAATAGTAACCGTTATTAACTCAGCCCATTACCGACCAGTTACCGCTTTAAAGTTCAATGACGATGGAACCTATTTAATTAGTGGGGCGCAGGATGGAATGGTGCTAGCGTGGCAGTTTCTTGTGCTAGTTGCAGGAGTTTCATCATCACCTTGTCACACTTGGAGTGATCATACCTTGGCCGTGACTGGTATTCATGTTGGAGCTGGGGGAAGGAAAGCATCTATTTTTACTGTTGGACAAGACCGTAGCTTAAAAATTTATTCACTGATAAGCGGAGGATTACTATTATCTGTGGGGTTTCCATTACCATTAACAAGTGTCGCTGCAGATGCTGCTGAAACGTCTGTTTTTGTCGGAGCTGTTGATGGATCAGTGTATCAGCTTAAACTGTCTTCTCCTCCTAGATCGATTGAACATCATGTTACAACCGAGTCCGCAGCGGATTCAGTTTTTAAGAAGCATACGCAAAGGTTAAAAGTCACTTTTGATGCATTGTCAAAAAAACCCGAGTGAATTCTAATTTTAATTATGAATAATATATTAAACTTTTAGTGTGACGGCTTTGGCGGTGTCTTCCGATGGTTTCCATTTTGCATCTGGTGATGACGCCGGGAATATTTACATATGGGACCTTTATAGCGGACAAGCGGTCAAATCTATTGGAAACTCAAAAAGCCGCGTTACCAATTTGACATTCTGGCTTGGAAACCCCGACGGAGCTAGGTCAGGCAAAAAACCTTCCATCGTATTCCCTGAAGTACCAAAATTAATCGAAAGCACTGAAGACGAACGGCAGGATCGAGAAAAATTAGTAGCAGTTTGGAACAGATTTGACCAACCATGTGAATTGGATGACACTATGCAACACCTCCGTGGAACTAAGCGACCTATCGGAAGTCTTGGATCTTGTGCTGAAATTAATGACCTAAAAATGAGACTGACTAAATGTGAATTAGTTAATCAAAAACTCCATGAGTTCTACGTTGACCAAGTTCTAAACACGGGCGTGGGAAGTAAAAAGAGGAAAACGTGAAAGCCAAACTATTTCGCGTGCGTATTTTTGTTTTCGATTTTTTGTTAGAATTATCTGTGAAAAAGAAACTGTAAAGACGAGACTGCTATCAAAACGTTTATGATAAGAAATGATAATTGAAACGAAATGCTCATGACATGCGGTAGCAGTTCATCTTCAGAGTTGACATGCGTATCTAACATTTTAAACAATAACCTACCACTAAAATATCAGACACTTTAATCAAATAATGTAACTCTTTGTTAAAAAACCATTTATCAGCCATGCTTTTTCAAATATTGAATGAATTAAAATGTGTATCGACAAATACAACGAAATTTGAACGCTGCATGTCTTCTTATTCAATTGCATATTCCAATGAAGCGGAGCAATGATATTCATTCTACATTTAAGTCGCAAGTTCTGACAGAAGTGAAACTCATGAAAGTCGGATATTCTAACGCAATTACCCCTACTAAAGCAGGTAGAATTCAAAAGTAAAATTTGAATGGATCAATCAGAAGATGGACAAACTTAAAATACGCTGTAAACGCAATATTTTGGAATCACCTCATAGATTGTTCGCAGTTTCGTGTTTCGCTTACCTTACCTTCTGTTTAGTCAGAAGTTAGTTAGTCAATTAGTCCATGCTTGGCAGACGTCCATATAGGAGGAAAAACTCGCAAACACGGCAATGATAAACACGGCATTTACGATGGCGTCAGGAATGTTTTACACTTCCAATAGTCTCATTTCTATCTTTACCCCATATTAGTGACAAATAATGAATTACTGTGGGCAGAATTATGTAGACAAATATGAAACCTGTCTTAGGTAACAACTTTATGGATGGTGTTGATCAGTATTCACAGAGCCTTGACACATGAGAGCTCTTACAATTTTCCCATGATTTACTAAGGGAAAACACTCACTCAGACATCGTATACAGTTCATTAATTTCCCATTCTCTTTGATATCCTTCCTTTGTTTTACTATGATGCGACTTTTGACTTTGTTTGACTTAACCTATGAAATTTATCAATTTTCCGTTGTCATTCTGTACCAACATTGGATTTTTGTTCAGCTAATTTTTACAAGGAGTCACACGCATTAAAAAGAGTATTTGTTTAAATAAATTTAAACGTAATAAAAGTCTAAAAATAGGCATCAGTTTCATCTTTTGTCATGAGTGCATTTGAAAGAAATTGACTCTAATTACATAGTGCGGATTAAGCTTCATTGACACGTTCATAACGATGTACTATTTCATAGCAGTTTACCTTCCTCATCGCTTCAACAGGGACTGCGTTGGTAGCAGTTGAACAAACCCTTTGGTGGACGATGCATTTTATGGACAACTTTTGATTGAGTAATACTTTAGCAATTAAATTACTCAAAATCGTAAACTAATTGATATATGAAGAGCATATCAGTATGCATATGTGCATACAATAAGAAGTCAAGCATGAAGTCGGAACCTATCCACTTCTCTCCCACTTCCGCTGGTGTCCGTACCGATCATTTGAATTTCCACCAGAACACCAACAAAAACAACAAGTTGAATAAAATTAATCGGAATAACAGCAACAAAATTGGATATCCGCCTACAAGGACGCGAGTGCTTCCCCCAGCACAGTTGTCATCTTCCACAGCAACGTCGGACGAAGACGATAGACGACGGTTTATAGGATTGCAGCAAGTTGTTGTACGCAAACCAGTTCCAGGGACGGGAAATAAAACCGTTCAGAAACTACCTCCCCGCTGTCCACAGCGAAAAAGCAATAAAATGAGAAACTGTTTAATACTCACGGGGATTGTCGTTATCATTAGTTTGTTGAGTTTTGTTTTACTAGTGGAGTGTCGCAGCATCAGAACCAGTACAAGTTCCAAAAAGGTCCAAAATGATGCGGAAATATCATCAGAATCTAGAGTGCAAGATAATTCTTTTCAAGAGCCAGATTCAGGATCAAGTGAAGAGTATCCCGCAAAAGTTATCTTGTCTACAGGATCTTCAACAAGTGAAACTTCCAAACGGGCGTCTTCTTCGTCATCAACTCCGTCATCATCTACAACGAAAGCATCGTCTTCTGGAAAGCGAGGATCAACCGGAAGCAGTGCTACATCTAGTGTCAAAGGACGACTAACTCGGTCCAGGGTTAGTGTGATATGCACTGGTGGTCACGCTGGAGTCCTGGAAGAAGAACCTGGGAGCTCTTCTACCAGGAAGTCTAAGAAAAAGGACATCGACTTGCCGACATATTTACCACGTGAGACGGACGACGATGAAGAAGAGGACAATGTTGGCGAAAAATTTGACTCTGACGAAGACACTACTTTGGCTAGTGGAGAATCCCAGAAAGTTATTACGGTTACAGGCTACTCTCATGTAACAGGGGGGAAACCAGAAGCAAAAGCATCTGTAAAATCCGGATCGCATGCTGCAATCAAGTATGTTCCAAAACCTACTTCCGACTCATCTACTGCTGAGGATGAGTCGATCAGTGGGAGCGAGGAAATTGTTGAAGTGGTCTCAGTGAAGCCATCAGGAAAAGGGTCTAAGGGCACTAGTGAAAAACATAACAGCAAGAAATCTAGCAAGCATGCAACTAGCACAACTACAAGAAGTCCAGGAAAACACAGACAAAGCAAACGAGAAAGTGGGGAAGATAGCGTTGAAGACCAAATTCCAGAAACTACTCCTCGTCAAAGTAAATCTTCCAAGGGCAGTTCCAGTAAAAGGTCGTCAAAACATGGAAAATCTTCTACTACCACCACGGAACGGTATGAAAAAGGGGATTCTGGAGAGCTAGATGACGAGACGCTGTTTCCTACCACAAGAAAACCAAAGAGCGACAATAAAAAAGGTAAAAAAGCTTCTGAAAGAAGGCAAAAAGCGACCACTGTGATTCCAATCGCTGCCGACTCGGAGGAATTAGAATCTGCCGAAGCTGAACCTGAATCAATCCCAGCAACAACGAAAAAGCCGGAGAGCAGCAGGCATAAATCTTCAAAGTCAAACAAAAGGTCAGCCAGCTCGTCAAGCGACTCTAAGAAGCTTGCAGCATCAGCATCGTCCCTCAAGTCAGTATCTGTTCATGTTGACGAAGACTCATCAGAAGAGTTTAATATGGAGGAAATGCCATACTCACAACCTAGCCATGACTATGGTAAGAAAGGCAAGTCCAGGAAAACAAGTAGTTCTACTATCACCTCATCATCATCCTCGTCAGTTTCAAGAAGTTCTAAAATGGGGAGTCGCACTGCTGCGCCAAAGCAGAGAACTGGAACATTCTCCAGTTTAGAACTCAAAGACTAACAACTGATCTAGGATCGTTGTTTTCATGCAACAGCTAATCTAAAACTTACGTCACGGTGTGTGAAAAATAAAAATAGTTTCAGCACAAATTGTATTGCGCAATATGCGTGTGCACAAACCACAAACATGATGCAAATGTAGATGTTCATATTTTTTTATCAACTTTTATGATACCAGATTTTAAACTTTTAGAACTTCAAATACTTCCTTCTTTTTACCTGTGTACTTTTGTAATAACAATCTGATTTAATATGTTAATTGTTGTAAATTGATCATGTATTATGTATCTAATTCAATTGCTGCAGCTGCAGGCATTGTTGAATGAGACAAAATGTAAGCCCTGAATTAAAAATAAAAGAAAAACAAACGACTTTTTATAGATTTCAAATGAACATTTGGGCATCTTTTGTGCATAGTTAGTGTTCTACATTGGCCCATATGCACCATTCACCAATGTCTAACAAAAAAACGCATCCACCACCTCAAGAAAGAGGAAGGATAAAAATGTCCTTGTCGAGTAGGGATATGGAAGGGCTGGCAACATTTTCTATTCTTGATAGCGCTCCCTTTCAAACGCAGTAAAAAAATACCGTTAACTTTAAAGCTTTTAGTATCGCTATTTAAATTTTGGCAGAGTCATCATTTGGTAGATTAAATGCAAGATAATTTTCCCATGAAAATGTTATTTTTTGAATCTTCAATGCATTGTCTTTAAACTACCGTTTTTATACTCTATTTTTTGTTGAGAAAATTGTTTTCAGCAAGAGTAAATCTTTTGAAGATAGTGAGTCCGTCGAAAATGTATAAAAGTATGAAAAATTATAATTTTTGTAGTCATTTCTGGACAAATGGGCGAGCGTTACAAATTTTCCTGATTTAGAGTGAATAATTTGTGAATTTTTGTAAAACTGAAGCGGACATTAAAAATGGTGATTGTCAAGTGGAAGCCAGGTGCTTTTAGTTTAGCATCGGTGATTTTGGTGTGGGCCATGGTTTTGTCCATTGATGCACGCAGTTCAAGCAGACGACAGAAAGTTTTACAGCTAGCAGAGGCAGAACCGGATGTTCAAATAGTTCCTCAGTCAGAGTCTCCAGTCCTGTTGCCATCTTTAGAAAGTCAGCATTCTAGTGAAAGCTTGGTCCTTGCTGGAAGAGAAAAGGAACCTTTGACAACGCCAAAACCAATTCCTCCGGATACAAACCGGTTGGCCCCGCGGACGAGATTGGCAGTGCGACCGCGGATAACATGCGATTCAGAGTCAATAAATGGTATTCCACCAGAGAAGCGCCTTGGCAGGACTGATGTCCACAAGTCTGCTAATATAGAACAGGAATCGCCCAAGGTGAATGCAATGGAGAACATGGACCAGGAAGCAGAAATATTAACCCCAGACAGAAAATTGAAAAAATCCGAGAAGATGCGGAGGTTATCGAAAAGTACTGAAGTCAAAAGTGACAACGAAGAAGTCCCAATTGAACAGTCAGTTCAGGCGCAACAAAGCGAGCTTGGGGAAACAGAGATATCTGAAATTGACCAGAAGAGGGAGGAAGTTCCACATGTAGAAATTCAAGCCGTGAATGAACAAACTGAAATGAAAAAGTACAGAAGGATTTCCAGACGAAAGTCTAGAAAAACAACTACTACAACGACACCACCCCCTCCTATTTCAAGTGAGTCAGTTAGTGATGAAACGCATGAGGAGGACGAGTTGGAGTACATTTATCCAGAAGTTGAACTGACTGAAGGGCCTCAGGAACACGACATTAGTCACGAAGGTCCCAACAACGAAGACCATGTTCCAGTTACTAAACCTGTGGAAGAAGATGCTATGACAGTGGCGTCGTTTGATAATACATCTTCAACAGACGTCACTCCCAGCAACAGTGATGAAAATCCAATGACACCGAAAGTTGAAGCTGATAAAACCCGCGGGACGAAAACGAGGAAGGAGAGGAAACGAAAAAGCAAGAGAATCGGAAGGCAAGAAGACTACAGTAATTATCGACAAGGGAGAAGACGGGAGAATCAATCCAATGCAGATTCAGATGATGAGAGGAAATAGTCGATAACGATGAGTTAGACCATATTACACATGCATAAATATATGTTTTAGATAATTAATATGTCGAAAGATTTTATTGTTAACAAATTAAAAATGCATCAAATCGTATGGCATCGACTTGTGGATATTCATTATTCCTTTTCATAACAGTGTCATTTCCTATATGATTGATGCTAGTCTCAGAACCTGTTCACCTTGCAACAAGATCACAACGACTGCCTTTTTAATGTCAGTTGAGGTTGATAAGCTAATGCCGTCTTTAGCTGGCCAGTTATAAAATGCAAATTTGATACTAGGCTTAGTAAAAATGGATTATTACACCCATAATGTGTGTTGTGTGTCCTATAATCCCACATGTTTTACTCTCTCCCACAGTCTATATTGTGGATTTGCGGTATTTTTTTGTAAGGTGACACTTGTGTGAAAAAATCTTTATTCTTCAATGAATGCAATTAACGTTGTTTTTCATTGAATTATTTTGAACTTCATCAATACTGCTGAGATTTTATAAGGAAGCTCCAATTATCTCGTCGTAACTTTGATTAGCAAGTTTCCATACGAGGAAACTCATCTGGCATCATGGTGGATTCAAATTTAGCTCTAGCCACTTTATACAATCGTTAAAAACACATATAAACGCTCATTAAGTCTAGAAGAAGCTACTAGCATCTATTCCGCACAACTCATCAACCACACACCAAACTAATTCTGTACTCAAATTCACACAGATGGACAGTTTGTTATCTATAAAACCAGGTCAATCAAAAACATAAGGTTGCAAAAACTACATGAAGCATGGTCTGATAACACAGCAATTTCAATTTTTGCATTGCTTCAATTTTCCTACATTTCAATAGCGCTCCACTTTAGAAAAATACAAGAGCTCCAGCGAATTCAACATAAAATGTTTTAATGACTTGTACTAAAAAAGTTAATAAGTGAGGTTCATATTACGTAATTAGAAAACCTTATCGCAACTATGGGATGGGATTTTTCTGTTTGCTTTAGAGTAACAAAAAGAGGCGTTTCGGTCTAGTGTTTTTCAGTTGCTAGAATAGTCGTACACAAACATAAAACCGGTTTACCCTTCACGCATGCAAAACTCCAAACTTATCCACTTTTCAGTGACACGGTCACACGGTATTATCAGGCCCTGTACGGAGTTTTCAAAGGCGAAAAATGCGATTTTGCATGTACATTGATTGTTGATGTTCCACTCTGTTGGCTATGTACGATCTAATTTTTATAAGGATGGTCATGGTTGATGCATGATTGTACTAGTTTCTGATTAAAATTTGTATTTATCTTTCAATCAGTCTGTCATTAAGTTGCTACTACTAGGGATGATACTATTAATATGATGATACAAAGAGATCAAAGCTACTACAGGTGCCAAACTTTTATGGAAGATTTTCGAAACTTTATCATGATGTTTTCTTTGAATTATGCCTTTGCTTTAACTATTTTTGTGGAATTTTCTCAGACATACAAATGTTTACAACTTTTCGTTACGAAAAAATATAGAGGATTTTCTAGTCCTTTCGTATTTTAAAGAATTTGATACAAACTCACCATATATAAGCGGAAAATTTTCGGGTTTTTGATCAGAGTTGTAGCGAAGACTTTGAGTGAAGAAGCTACTCTGAATTGAAGTCCGAAAGTTTCCCAGATTTGTCGGCTGCAAAACTTACGTTACTCCATCCAGCGTTAAAGTGTGTGTTATAATATCTCAAGATAAAAATGAAGGTCTCACTTGCATCAGGACTTCTGTTCCTGGTATTTGTAGCTGTCAATGTGGAGGCCCTTCCCCAGTTTCCATCCATGCCGAATCCAGCAGACATGATGAAACCTGGAGCTGATATGATGAAGAAAGGAACCGACATGATGCAACAAGGCTCCGACAAACTGAAGGAAGGCGCAGATTCCATGGGGAAAATGACCGAAGGAATGGGAGCTCCAGCCGCTCCAAAGATTCCGTGATTGTCGCAACCAAGGCGTCAAAACATTGTATATACATAACCTAACAACCAATGACAAAACGGAGACGCTCCATTTAGAAGTCCGACCATTCCGAAATTAAATTTTTGCCGTTTTAAAAATTATTGTATGATTACGATTAGTTTGAGAGTTCTTGTATGAAATAAAAGTTAAACGCATAATTTCGCACCTCTTATCTTGATAATATATTACATAATACAATTCATATTTTGCGCATAATACATACTAAAAAAAGCAAGTATGTAGCATATCGCTTTTTCGATACATGCATGTTTTATTCACTCTACCTAAATGTTTCCAAAAATTCACGGACAATCGCTAATCATATTACACATATACCACTAAGGGCAATAGAGTGTTTTGATATTAACATAATCTGAGAGCCTATTAACATGGACCTAAGCTGCTCTAATGATGCATTGGACTCCAAATTTTTGACAACAATATTATTTTGGTTGCTATTATACTCTTTTGTTTGGCTGATCTGCACATATGAAACAGCCTAAATATGTAACTCTACATTGTCCGCTGCATGTGCTCTTGTGTTTCAATTTTCCTTTCCTTAATTTCGCATTTATTTACTAAATCGAAACTGCATTCACGGAAGTGAATCCGAACTGCATCAAGCCTGCTAGTGATTTGCATACTGTGTGGGAACACATTAATTTCGCAACTCAAATCAGTGGTCCCGCATTTTCCACTAATTGTCAAGTATTTACTGAAACAGTTTCATCCAAATCATGCATATGCAGCAATGAGTTTGCTTGACTGCATATCCCAGCATTTTATTAAACACAACAAAGTTGCTAACAGTAGTGCAGTTAGCATATTCGTGAAAAAAAGCGGTTCTTCAACTTGCTTGAACAAAAGACCTCTAGCATGCGAACCTATCGATGCGTAAACCATCCAAGTAAATCACGTTTTTTCACAGGGAATTAACAGTATTTTATTACTTAATACCAGTGTAATAAATGATTTTTGTAATGAATGAATCATTTGATGACTGGAAAATGAATTTTTGATTAAAATTGTAGATACTCTTTTCATTGGGATTTCACACTGCTAAAGTTACTAATTTAGTTTCCTGGATTGTAGTTAACCGACTAAGAGCTACGTTTGAGTCATAGAGCTGCAACTTAAACTTATTTAAAAATGATTGATATGTACTAGTACTACTTACTATTGAGTTCCGTATTCCAGCAATTTATATAAAACTGTAAAATCAACACTGCATCAGCCCCATACAACTACAGGACTAGGACACAGTCATATCAAATTTTTGTTATCGATACAGACCGTAGGATTAACTGTTAAAAGCCCTTCAAGGATCAACGAATTTCAAAGGGACAAAATGAAGGCTTCACGGGCCTTTCAAATTTCTCTAGCATTTGTGCTAGTTCTAAGTGTAGTGATTGAGGCAAGGACCACAAGACATCGTCCGCATTCCCGCAAACAGCAAGAAGAAGAAGAAAGCCCTGCTGTGAGCCAAGTGCAGCAAGATGAACCCAAACCAGTTGAAGTTGAGCCGTCTCAATCAGAGGAAGTTTCTAACAAAGCTACCGCTGAGAAATCCCGTCCAGTGAGACAACGCAAAGCACCCATTATATGTAACGCCAACACAGCAGCTTCTAATGTAGGAACTGTAGACAAGAAGGAAACACCTGCAAAGAGTATTGAAGTCATCGAGCCAAAAAGCGCAGAAAGCATTGAGGTCCCTTCCAGCGAAGAATCAGAAGAGAAGAAAATTGTGGATGCTCCGAAGTCCAAACCTGTCAAAAAACCGACAGGAAAAGTTGTCGCTGCATCTTCAGAGGAAAGCGATGAAGATGACGAAAGCAATGATGACGAAGAATCTGACAATTTGAGTGCTGCAGCAAAGTCACTTGAAGAGCCAGAAGCACCTAAAGCATTGACAAGTATTGAAATTCCAAAACAAGAAAGTGCTCCAGCGGTGGAAAGTGAGGAAGGACCAAAGCCAAAGGCCAGAAGGGCAAAACATCATCGAAGTGACGTACGAAAGATTGAACGTCCCCATCGCAGACGTGTTGTCTTCCATTCGGATGAAGAGTAGGGAACCCCACATTTATTTCTCTAATATGGATTTGATCTTATGAGCAATATTTAATGCCTCACAAACAAGTTCCAATATTTTGTACTGATTGTATTACTAGATACACTAATAAAAGTTTTATATAGGAAAATATTACACGTGTCGCTTGATGGAATATGTGATGTCATTTGAACCAAGTTCATAACGGGGAAGCGTCACATGCACAGGTTGCATATTAATTTTGCATATGATTGATATCTCCCAATGATAGTCTCCGTTCCAGAGGTACAAGTCGCTGAATCATTAATTGCATGGTGTTAGCTTGAGCTTGACATTGTGACGAAGGTGCATTGATGGGAATGAACAACACGGGCTGACCTATGAATTTCCAGTCAGTTTTATATAAAATTTGATCGAAATTGCCACCAGCTTATATCAATTATCTAAAAGCACTGCTTTTGGATATTGCTGAGTTTGAAAACTATCATAGAACAGACGACTTACATATTTTATAAATGTATACTACAGTTGATGGGTGAATTTGTTCTACTCTAAAGGATATTGCTCAGAATAACATTTCATATAACCCTGATGCATCATAATAGATATCAAACATATTTTTGCCTGATTAACGCTTTGCATTATGAAAAATTCAGGAATCATTGACCAACTACAACCGACGAGAAATAATATATTTAAAATGGAATATGGTAACTTTGCACAGTAAAAATGTTTAGTCAGAAAATCTATGTACTTTTGCGCACGGATTGCGTGCTAAATTGTAGAGAAAAGAAAATAATATGTAAAACGCAAGTTATGCATGTTACGTGATCTTCATACACCGTTCAATTGTCATATTTGGGAACACAATTGTCCAAACACAAAAGGCTCCAAATTGAACCTATGACGGTGTGTGGCAGAGTCGAGGCTTTGTACTGTCATTTAACTAACTAACTGGTTCGTTTCATTCATACGGCCTTTAATTAATGAAAGTTGTCCCTTTCCAATTAAACTGTGCTTTGTTTTTCTGCGACCTGCGTAGTTGCGTACTGATTCATTAAAGTTCTGTGATGTGTGCCGATGTCAAAATCCTTAAGTTGACCTTTCGCAGGGAAGCTAAGTGCATAGTGACAATATATAAAAGCTTGGGACAACCAGTTTGGAGTGCACATGTTGTTGGAACAAGTAACTGTAGTTCATGAATCTGAAATAAATATTTGCAGAAATGTGTTTGTGCTTCACAGACCCTTTTCTAATACTCAAGAGTGGCTCACGCGTTAGATTTGTTCTAAAGAATTTTATCTTTCTCTTCGTCATTTTCGTCCCTAGTGCAGAAACTGGCAACGGATCATTTTGCTACGATGATCCCTCCTGTTGGCCTGCCGTATGGGGTCAGCTTCCAAACAGTCAGATATGCCAATACGGATTTCTCCAGTCTCCTATCAACCTTGAAAGGAGTAAGGTGAAAAAAGTCCGGAAGTCGGTTGATCTTGTTCTGAGCAAAGAATATGCCTTCGTTCATTCCCCTTTTTACCTAACCAATACTGGCAGCACAGTGTCATTACTCTAAATCTGCAAGAGACATCCTTATGTTTGGTTAAAGGAAATGGATTCCTTCCAAAAGAACCATATGCATTTGCCTCGTTACATTTTCACTGGGGACCTGATGATACTGTCGGATCAGAACACACAATTGATGGACGTTCATATCCTCTAGAGCTTCATATGATCCATACCCAGGTCGGAAATCCTGACCAATTAGCAGTGTTTGGAATGCTATTCCAGATATCTGAGTATGACAATCCTGCCCTCAACGCAATAGTTGATAATCTGGGTTCTGTAAAATCTCCCGGGGTTCCAACGATGATCTCGCCCGCTTATTCGATCAACTTGACATCATTTATTCCGAAGAAAGTTAAAGTTTTTAGATATCAAGGATCCCTCACTACTCCAACTTGCGACGAACGTGTAATTTGGACTGTTTTTGATCAAATTCAGCCCGTTTCGAGAAGGCAAGTGAATGCATTTAGAAATTTACTGAGTCGTAACGGAAAACCACTTCAAAGAAATTATCGACCAGTTCAGCCAACTTTCACCATTAAGCGCAAGGACGTGTTTTATTTAAAAAGTATAATACCAGTTGTTACAAGGGCAAGCGGATGATTTTTTCATACTACTAGCGTACTTCCAAGTCTAGTCAAAGTAAAATTGTTCCAAACCTGGTACAAAAACTAATTCCGGATTTGTGTTTTGTGTATATTTAGATATGAAATCTATGCACAATTTTATTTCCTTAGTTCAATCATTCAATCACACATATGAAATAAGTTTAGAATTTATTTACAATGTAATGATAATATCTTTGACGTATTCGCTAGTTTTAAAGAAATACATCATTACCCGATATTCTCTGTAAATGTTTTCAGTTCCAATAGCACGTTCCAATTTTGACTTTTTAAAGCGAAAGTCATTTGAATTTTTATTAAAATAAAATTTACAGTGAAAATTGCAAGTAATCTATCATTAATTTTATTATTCACGCTTACTGTTGGTGAGTATTTGATACTAGAGGAACATGACTAGATTACAATCCTACTGAAAGCATGCGTCATTCATATTTTACGTCAATTCCAACCTCTCGCTGGTATACAGTTTAGCAGCCTTGTTCATATAGCAGTATCTTAATTAAACACTATAACATTGAGTAATAATGAATGAAAAATCGATTTTTGTTTTATATATTTTAGTGTAAAAAAAGTCGTCTACATTCTAACGAAACAAAGAACATTCCTCTTTTCATTTTAATACAACTCATCAGTTAAAAAACCCTCAGGGCTGCTGTAAGATTATCTGCTTTTTGTCGATTTATAATTTTTGTAGAAAGAACAATACAAATCCAAACCACGTCATAAGTCATCACAAGCATTTTTTAAAATCAATTTCCATCCGTCGCTAATTTATTCTCCTGTTTTCTCTTCCTCTTTCGCTGCTTCAGCAGCACCACCAGCAGCTTCTTCTGTTTTCTCCTCTGTTCCTGCTTCAGCAGCTCCACCTTCAGCACCAGCTTCTGCATTGTCACTCGCTGGATGATCCTCTGAAAATAAAAACAACAGTATTCATAAAGTTTTAATATTACTACACTTTGATTGCAATTATGTCCCAAACGTTCATATGCACGCATTACATGCAAAAACAACACACAGTGAAGTTAACGGTTTCTTTCGTCCAACCCATTCATTCCATGGGCGAACTACGTAAGCCAAGCAAAAAACTACTCGTTAGGGGAAAGAGTGGAAAATTTTTATGGGAAATGGTATATAATAGAGGTAAGAACAAACCAATGAGAAAATATAAAAAATGCAATTGCGAACTACAGGCGTAACAAGAAATTACAATTAACCAGATGGCTCATCTTTCTTCTTCGATCTCCTCTCGTTTCGACTTTTGCTTCTTGTTGGACTCCGCGTAGGACTCCGACTTCCATCCTTCTTCGATGGGCTTTTACTTCGGCCTTTTCGCGACGATGATTTACCATATTTTCCATCTTTGTCACTATATACGTCATAGGAAATAAACAGAGTGTTTATAAATAACTGTTTTGCCCTCAATTTGTGTTGAGCGTGCCTGTGTGTGAGTGGAAAGTAGGTCAAATCATAAAAGCGTGCAGAGTAAAGTATTATACCGAAATCCTGACGGGTACAGCGGACTAATGAGGCTTGGGTCGAAGGCTTGTGACAATCGCATTCGCTCTATTGTTTGGTTTGCATGTTTCAAGTCTGCTTTGTACACCCTACGCATTTCGTCAAAATGATGGAATTCCTGCATACACAAAAAGTAAGGTTAATTGGACTGGAGCGATTATATCAAGCGTATACAACTTTTGTATGTTTTTGAATGTTACTCTGTTGAATCTTTTACCTTGGATTCTTTATCAAGCTTCCATTCTGTATCTCGTAAAGTGCTATAATAGTCGTTCCTCATTCTTTCTAAATGTTTAACCAATCTCAGCAACTCAGCCTAAATTGAAAAAGAAAAACAAGCGTTACTCACTTGGATAGAATGAAATTTGTCTGATCAGATAAGAGAAACGGAACGTAGTTTTGGTACATAGTAAGTAACAAGTAATTTTGCATATGACCAATGAACTGACCTCATTTAATGCGTCGAGATTAAAATTCATGGCTTCTGGATATGACCCTGTGGTTAGCTTTCTCCTTGCTTCAGACAACTCAGTTTCTAACCAGTCCCTCTGTTCTTGGAGCTGCTTGTTTTGCGCAGTCTGAGACTCAAATCGTACTTTCCATTCGTTATCATCGGCTTAATAACGGAAGTAGAAATATTAGATACTGGGCTTCACTCTTAATCGCTATCGTAAATGATTAGAAAAATTACCTTCTCTAGTGCTATCATCCAGGTCCCTTAAGTATGTCTCTAGTTCTGCTATGGATCTCTCCATCTCAGAGTTAGTCCATTCTATTCCTTCCCTAAAATTCCCAAAAGAAGTACATTTTGTGAATTTAGATTCTTAATCACTTCAATTTCACATTATAAACAATTGATTCAAACCTGTAACGTTTCTCCTGTTCCAATTCTGATTGTAGATGACCCACATCATCATATCGAGGAGGTGGCAACATCATTGCAGGGCCATAGTCCTCGTAAGGATCCAGTCGATCCAGATTCATTGTTATCGTTTACTTAAACCGAACTCAAAGGCAAAAGGTTATATTTCAAAGGGGCTTCGCTCCCTTTGAAATTATTTACGAAACAGACTTTTTATAAGAAAGCACAATTTGACAAGTTTTTTTTTTCAACACAAAACTGTACAAGATATTATGCAGATTTGAGCTTGAACTCCGAAAAGGCTAGGAAATCTTGACCAAAACGATTGACGCGTGCAGAGAACCGGAGAAGACGATGACCAAACGAGGTCTGAGTAGCCAGCCTTCAAAGTAACAACGTTTTCATGGAATATGACTCCCTCGAAGGTGCGCAAACAAACGGGAACACTGTTCTTAGGTGTAAAATTGATCTGAAAAATGTGAACCATGTAAGCAGCTCGTACACCATTAAGAATGGGCAAACAAAAGCCTTTATGACTCACTGCATGAAATATTAGTTTTGCTATTATAGAAAAAGTTACAGAGTATTGTATCAGGAGACCCAGATTTTCTTACTAATATACACAGTTTGTTTACAAGGTGTTTCTTTTTTAAGTATAACTTTTACAACTTCACCAAAGCATGTAACAATTTTCATAAGTGGAGTAGGGGAGAAGGGTATTGTATTGTTTTGTTATATTTTGTTTGTTAGCAGCCACAGGGAAACATAAAAAGTAGACCATTACACTCCGAGAAATCATTTCACTCTTCGTGGAATTAAGGAACTTGCTTAGATTGAGAAAGCCTACTTTCTCTTTTCGTACTCTCAAGTGCTGGATAGGCATAGTTTGCACTATTGACTGGGACGAATAAAATTGCCGATATGATCATACTGAATTTAGCACCCTAAAAAACTTCACAAATTGCAATTTTGCATGTGTTTGCACAACTATGGCTAAGACTGTGCTGTAACAAAAAAAAATCCCTTTCGTTTTGCCTTTGCCAGTATTGTAGTGGTCAATTATTTATAATCCTAAAAATTATATTATGTATGTACATAAGCAAATATTTTATTCTCGTTTTACCGCAATTGTATCGTTCATTCAATACCAGATCGACTTGCGAAGTGCAAAAACCAACTTTTACTGTATGCAATTTATATGAAAAAGAATCCAGCCAGACTTTGCGCTTAAACTTCAGTCCATAACGGTTTCGCTAAAATGAACGTGGCTGTTGCGAGACAAATAATGTTTCGCAAAATTGGCGAACATGGAAGCAATAAACCTAGTCGTCATCTTGCCATGAGCCTGAGGATCAATTCATTGATCGTCAATTCGAGAGTATTACTTGCATTGTATTTGATGAAGTAATCTATAAAAACAGCCCTAGTACATTTTCTAGTGGTAACTAACTACTGACGTAATTGCGGTTTTGTGCAATTTATGAAGCCGTGAATTCCCCACGTTGAACGAAACAATTTAAAAACAAGGTCACCTTATTTTACTTATTAGCCTTTTACTCAACCATGTCACTTGGAAAGATTAATGAACTTTGCAGTATGGTATGTGGAGAATTTTCTTAATAAAGGAGTAATATTAGTTGGGCATTTCTGAAGATTATTTTATGTTAACAAATGTATTGTAATTATTATTAGCTATTGTGTTGTAATTAATGCGTATATTTCGCTTTGATGTGACAAAAGCTTTACCAATCCTTCAATTTTGTTTTTGTATAATTTTACCCTGAATCAGGTAAGTAGTTCACTTCCTCCACAACAGAGCCAGTGGTTCACTGAACCGGATAAGGTAGGTCTCGTCCATAGTAGTCTATAGCGTCTAACAAATACCGTATGTCATTTGGATTGATTCCGGAACTCAAAATAGTGAATTTTGTGAACAGTGGTGAGCCATTATCCCTGAATACAGGTGTAATAGTCACATCCGCCCTGACCAGTCTCGCCTGCAATCGGAGCGGCACGCTTTCCAAAGCTTTTTTATATTCTTCCGAATTCTCGTCCATATTACGTAAAGCCAGCGGCAAGTAGTAAAAGCAAACTCCAGGGCACTCAAATTCAGGTTTAACCAGTCTAAACATTTCCTGTCGTTCCGGTCGTTTCAATTCCTCCACGAGGAAGTCCCTGTTGGAGTATGTATAGTCAATATGCTGTCCCATACCTTCAATTCCTTTAGTTTTCCAAAGAAGCCAAATTTTGATGATGTTGGCACGACGCTCCCATCCCAGACCACTGTGCGCTGCAAGATCACCGTAACCGTTGGGCGAATCATAATTTCCACTTGAATTGTCCGTACTTCTTGTGAACCATTTCCGCCATAATTGTCGAGTTTTGCTTCGCCCATTTGTCGTTTGTACGCCCAAAGTTTGCTGGACAATTCCAGGTTTTTTATACAATAAGAGCGCTGTTTCCATTACAACTCCGAACCACTTGTGTGGATTGAATGAAAATGAATCAGCCAAGTGGGCACTGGAGAGTTTCTTTTTCAACTGGACATCTGAAAACATCATAGCACCACCAACTGAGCCATCGATATGCATCCACATACCATTTTCGGAGCAAACTTGGGAAACTTCGGCTAAATTGTCGAAAACTCCTAAGACAGTTGTTCCAGCAGTAGCTCCGACAAAAAATGGGGTGCCGCCTTCCGCTTTAGTTTTCTGGATGGCTTTTCTCAGCTTGGCAATGTCCATTCTTCCGTCCTGATCAGGTTCTACTTCAACTACGTTTTCAAGCCCGATGCCATTCAACAGAGCACCTTTCTTGAAACAGTAGTGGGCATTTGCAGATGTGTATAAGGTCAATTTTAACTGTCGCCATCCATCAAGGCCTTTGTCTCTTGTTTCGGGGAATAATGCCAGTCTCGCAACAGTAATGGCAATTTCATTTGCAACTGAGCCCCCAGGGGTTAACATACCTGCAATTGAAATTGGACAAAATATTAAATGTATGTTAATTATCATCATAAAGTAATTAATCGATACCGTCTCCATCCTCTGGATATCCGATGCGTTTTCGACTAGCCCTCATCACCTCTTCCTCTATAAGCGTATAAAATGGTGCGTCCTCATAAGTCAAGCAGTTTGAAGTCATAATGGTCATCATAAAATCCGCCATGATTGTATACGCATCCAGTCCTCCGGACAACAATTGGTAAACGTAAAACGGATGTGCTTGGTGAATACTAAATCTGATCATTTTCTTCAATGCCTCTATGACCTTGTCGTCCCCTGTCAGCGATGGCTCGTCACCAAGACTCAAATCATATTCCCCCTGTAACTCGTCTGGGTTTCTAAAGCACAACAATGGATCCTCCCTTTTATCTTGAAAGTAAAGTCCCTTCTCATCTATCATTTTTAGGTAGCTCTCAAACAAATTGTTGTGCAATGAAGAAATCGGTGCATTTACAAATGATGGAGGAGCTTTCCGAAAATCCTGTGCCATTGAATTTTCCGTTTTGTTTGCAAAACTTCCGCCGGAAGTATCATTAACGATATCGGTGGGCTCATTATCGTCTGTACTATCGATGTGCAATTCCTGTGCTGGAGGCAACCATGGATTGTATGAAATATTAGCGGAAACTTCTTTCCCACTACTTTCAATATCGTCCAAAACATGTTTCAAGTCGTCCATAGTAAGAACCGAGTTGGTAATTGATACAGCGAAACATTCTGGGTATCCTTTCACCTTGCTCAAGGACAAATATGCATTTCCTTTGCTGAGCAATTTATTCTTGATTTTCCTGGAAACGTTCGTCATTTGATAGTTCAGGTAGTCCGTTCGTCGAGCCATGTACCGGAACTGCCGTGGAATATAGTAAAAGGCGACACGTGTGCAATCAATTGACGGCAAGATAGCATGGAACGCAGGTCGCCTCTTAATTTCTTCATTAAACTCCTTCGCCAAGTTCATGCAGTACTCCACATGTTTAGCCAGTCCTTTTCTTCCTTTGGCTTTCCACAAAAGCCAAAACTTGGCAATGTCAGGTCGTCGGCTTGTTTGAATAGTGTGATCCCCATTGTCATAAGATGAATCATAAAGTAACGTCGGTTCAAAGACAACTTCCGCTCCTACTCCAAACGACTTGAAAAATTGATTAGGTATTGGGGTAACCATCGTTGTACTGCACCATGGGGCACCGAGCATTCCACTTCCACCGAATATAAAAGAGTGAGACTTTTCAATACCAGAGAGACGACTGGTACGAAATCCATCAGACATTATCAAAGGCCCGCCGTACGTCCCATCCACGTGGAACCAAAGTTTGTATTGTTCGCAAATGCTTGCAATTTCGGGTATTGGATCAACTGCTCCTAGTGGATCTGTGCCAATCGTAGCTATCACCATTACTGGCTGCACTCCTCGTCTAATGGTTCTATCCAGTTGGTGGCGTAACTCTCTAATATTCATTCGGCCTTGGGAGTCGCTCTTCACCTTGACTAAAGCCGTGCTCCCCAATCCAGCAATGATGCATGCTTTCTCGACAAAATCGTTACAATCTTCCGAGGCGAAGACAGCCAAGTTTTTCTCATTCATCTTTCCAAATCCTTTTTCCCGAATGTCTTCAAAAGTGTAGTTCAAACAAGCAGCGATTGCCATACTAGTAGCAAAACCGCCACCCGGTGGATTCACACCGTCGCCTTGGTCAGGGTTTGGGTATCCAATTAATTTCCTGATGTTCTTTTGAACAATAAATTCTTGGAGAGTGAATACAGGGGCAAACAAGTAGGTTAGTACTGCGGTACTCAAAATGCTTGCGTTGAAGTCGCCAAGAATGGCGTATGGGTCCAAGCCTGTCCCGTCTTTGGAGAGGTAGTACGGATGCGAGCGGTGAGGGGAGTAATCAATCAACTTTGAAAAGAACTGATAAATCGCTTCGTGATCGACACCTTTCTCTCCCAAGGAGAAATCAACTTCCTGTTTGAGCTCTTGGGGTGTCTTGAACTTGTATGGAGGTTGGCTGCGAGCTTCGGGAGAATTGAAGTAAATCCCTTTGTCCAGCATTAGTTTGTATACGCGTTGGTATAACTCGTAGTGGTACGGAGGCCAGCTAACGCTGGTGAACCAGGGTAGTGTATCCGGGGCTGGAGGAACCGCGGGAGGATTTCCTTCAGCCATTTTAGTTATTTTTTCAATGCTAATAACGTCAGCACAAAAAGGACAGTTGCCGACAAATGCCCGTCGTTGAGTCCTTTTATACAGTTTAAAAAACTTTGATTATGAAGTAACTAAGATTTAAAAATGACTTTGCGAAAGTCTTGAAGGTTAGGGAATTTAGGGATGACTGTGGTGTACCTACTTATGACTTAATGCAGCGCAACTAGGTTTGAGCAGTTTTTATTGCTAATTATCCTGTACAGTACACCATTGCGTGCAAATTAGCAAATTGGTGTCACCGCGCAATTTCTAGAAACTTCTGGAAAACTATGTGATAACAGCTAATGATTGAAAGCATGGCTTGAGTTCAATGTGTTTCAGACGATACTTCCTCATGCTTTTTTTAGTATTCCAATTCCAATAGTATTCCAAAAATAGTAACACTTTAGCCATGCTTTAGCCCAAATTCAGTGCTTTAGGAGAAACCACATCAAAAGGTTATTTTAAATATACGCATCATTTCGTAAGAGTAAAACCGTTTCCACATAGCTAATCTAGTAGGTGAGTTAGAATCAAAATAGCCCTTTGGTTTCATTTCGCGACATGCAATTTGGGATTTACTGAAACCATTGAAGCATAAGGTGAAAAGTGACAAAAAGTTCATTGGGTACATGGATGACTGGTCATCTGACTGAACTCTGGAACCTATTCAAGTTTCCTAAGAATCCACAATTGCACACACACACAAGTGTTGCTTAATTTTCATGGATCAGTGGAACAGAATCCGTATATGATCTCTTAACCATTGAAGAAAACTCGGAAAGGATTTATCCGCAATTGTTTTGATTTTATCAAAAAAGTTTAAATTACATTTAACCTTGATGGTTCTGAATTCCTCACTAATACCATTTAAACGCAATTATTCATCGAAGGTTCAGGAGTAATTAGTACGCGAATTTAAAGAGTTTGTAAATTATGCAGTTTGCTGTTATTTTTGACAGGAATCAGACACATAAAACTTGCAAAATAGTAGGGCGCCAGTTTGAGCTTGGCAGTTGGTCGAGTGTAATCCAGTAAACTGTGTAAATGTTCCAAGGATTTAGTTGGGCTCTTTTCCGAAGTTTTTATGAAATTCATTACCCCTCATTACTAATTTTTATATTATGAAACTCAAACAAAGTTTCCTGCTGTGATAAAATATTCCATATAATATTACTATGTTCATAAAACTAACTCAAAGAAAATCGAATTTACACGGGCAGGTGGTGACAATTTGTAAACGGCTAACAGCGTCAACCCGATGTGGTAATTGTCTTCAAATATTATCTGGTAATTATCAATTTATTTGACATGAACCGTACTATATTGTATTTTACTGCGCAGATAGAACTAACCTCCGTATAGTAAAGCATTATGGGAAGCTCAGGAAGCTACTTACTAGGTACATAAATAAATCATCCTACAATCCATTCGAACTTCCGAAAATTTAGTGCCTCAAGAATGTTTGACCGAGAACGGACGCTAAATTAATAATAGCGACCCTCAAACAATTTTTATTTAATTAGGCGATAGCCTTCTAAGCCAACAGTTAATGACCCAATAACTGTTTTTGAAGATCCAGTCGTTATATAAATACCAGACTTTCGTTTTTTAGTGAACACCAGATTTATAACCAATTTGCTTCTTATAGTTTTTGAACTACACTTAGACTATTTGTCAATACCTTATCTTATTACTTGTCCGTCCCCTGAATTTGTTAATTTCGATTGCACTATTATACAAGCTCTGTTCTAGTTAAGGGGAAATGTGAGACAAATCTATCAGAGAATTATAACTATTACTCAGAATCTGAAACATAAATGTCCACTCCATTAGTTTTAAGGGTCAGTTTAAAAGTGGCGTTAACAACCAATTTCCCATGTATTTTAAATACAAAATTTGAAATTGATTGGTGGGAGAACCAAGCATGACTACTTCATGATTCTTTTTTCTAAAATTCTAGTATTTTTGTCCCTAAAAGAAATGCCTACGACAAGCGCAAAAACTCAACGGGTAGTACTTAAAACACCCCCTTA
>JAAXOA010000129.1:0-34337 GCA_036561885.1 Salina celebensis | reverse complement strand
AATGACAAGTATTCGTTGATACTTTGAGTATTACGTAGAGTATTTTTTCAGGGACAAGCTGAGCACTTGTCATCAAGTCATTTTCGCACAATCACGAAGCAAAAACACGACAAGAAAAAACCTGGTTTTTATGCTGATGCTCTCCAGAGATGGAAACAAATCATTACTTTTCATTACTAATGTTAGTCACGTTCATAGCGCGGTGTTAGGAGCTTTGAAAACTTGAAAAATGAAGTATACAAAGTTGTCTGCTTAATAAGATTCATGGAAATACCGGTCTTTGAAGCTTAAATTATTGCAGCAATAATCTGACAAAGCCATTCGAATTTTAATTATAAATATCAAAATAACAATTGTTATGCTCCGCAATCACCACAATATGTTATTATAATTGGTGGCCTCCTGCTTCGTCGCTGAGACAGCCATGATTTTCACTCTCTAAATATCCCTGTCACTAGTTTTTTTACTAGTATCAACTAGCGTACGCTATACAGGTTGCCAATTGTGACCATTTTCTTGTTTTTAATATCTCTCGACGAAATAAATGCGACAACTTTCGTCGACAAATTCCTGCATTTTTGATTATGAATGAGAAGACTCTTTCAAGTACTTTCCCATACCTAATTAGTCGCACATTACCCACATTCCAAATTATATTCTCTTCGATTACCTGTAAAAAATCTGCAACAGAACGTGCTAATCAGTTTGATTCAAAATTCTGGTGCCATACTTTAATAAAATTTTTGTGGGGGGTTTTGCATGATGCTACTTGAATGCTTCCAAACACTTGAACGCACCTTATGTCATCAACCATAATAAGACAAACTTAAGCAATAAGAGTTTCCCATTTTTTGCAAATCCACTTAACTAAAATCTTCACCTGGTCACGTAGCCCAATTTATGGGAAGGTGAGTTATCCATAGCAAGTTACTTCACCTCATGCTAGTACATGAATAGTAAAACTTTTCTTATCTAGAGCCAATGACACTAGTTTTACTTGTGTACTGCGTCGTATCCGCTCATATCGCAACTTACAACAGGAAAAACTTTTGGAACTGGGCTAAACAAATGAAACAAGTTATCGATTTCTTTTTTGCGTTGTGGAAGGATGATTTGATAGCATTCTTTTGACGTAGGAACACAGAAGAAAAAAAACTTCCACTAACTTTTGGCTGACGTATCAGAAAATGCTCACTATCAGTGCTACGAGAAGCCGTTTTCGGAGGCTAGTCCGTTACCGTAGAGCGTTCGGTTGCATACTTTTTCTACCGTAAAAGCACTCACTCAAAGACCGAGAATTTTTTTCGATGCGATAGTTACTATCGTCATTACTCTACTCGGTCAAAATCCTTCCTTTCCGGATTGTGTAGAGTTGGTTGGTACTTGTGGACATGACCCTACCAAACATTTTTGTTCTGTTTTTATACGTTTCGCGTAGCATGTACCGTTGGTTAACGTTTGCACTTGGAAAATTCAAAAATGGCAATGGCTTCTTATGTAATATTAGGAGTACTGGTCCAAGTTATATGCCTGACACAAGATAGTAGGTTGAAGAGAAGGATTTTCTAAGACTTCATTTTGTCTGTTCGATACTTTTACGCTGGTTCCTACCTCATTTCTAATTCTAAGTCAATGCTCTATTTATTAAGAATTTTGGAAAATTACTGTAAAAACAAATAAATAAATTGACTAGGAAACAATTGAGATTTGTAAGCGTCGGTTAGGATGTTTCAAAGTTATCAAAGCTCTGAAATGAACAGGCTTGTTTTTACTAACTGCAGAAAAATTTCGATTGATCGATCGAATGTCATTGCCTTGCATGATTTATAAAAAAAAATCTCTAGCGGCATTTACGTCCACGACTTACAAAATAGACCTTTCGGCGATACTTTAAAGCTATATTTTGTACGCTTAAACGTCTTCAGATTATGATAACGTCATGTATTCCAATCTTTACTCATCAGAAGTTTGTCTGCGTAATCAAAATCAGTCATCAGAGTCATCAATAGCAAGCGAGCATCAAAATAAAATATTTTGTTTAGAATATCATAGCTGGGAATGGAACATTATCTATCACAGCGGTTTAACGACAACTGCAATTTTTCTTTTGAGTAAGCATGCATAGTAATAACAAACCGTTAAGTGAACTAGCCATTACTAGGTCGACGACCAATTTAGTTATTTATTCTATGTACTTATCGATCCAAAATTGTCAAGTAAATGAGCTTGAAGGAGGATTAAATCCTCGAAAGTTAAATTGGTTTTATAGACTAGGTAGAACATAATTTGTTTGTGGAAACTAATGGCGACAGTGATGAAACAATCTATAGATGCTGGCGACAGAATATGACAAATTGGCATAGCTGCGTTCTGGGGCCTTGCAGCTTTCTCTCTGCACTTGTAGGATATCGTCGTGGTGAGAGTACTGAAGTCAGCATGAGTTTAGCATTGGTAGCAGGTGGGCGTCAAGCTATCCTCACTGCGACTAGGGGAGAGAAAAATGCTCGTTCACTCTTCTCTGCTTCCTTCTCTACTTTGTGCTTACCCTTGACTGAGGTCATTCTACATTCGATTTTTTTCCGTGCTACATTCCACTACCATACTTTCTTCGTGTTTCTCCTTGCTTAAAAAACTTTCTCTGCTTTCTTTTCTTGTTGGTTGTTTTTGCATTAATGCTAAACCCGGACCAACATCAGAGAGAGAAGTTATAAATAAACGTTTATATTTTATATCGAATAATTGATACATTTTTATGTGTCCTATACAATATTTGCGAACGGTAAATTGTGAAATATTAAAAAGTATGAGCTAAATGGAACATTTCGGTCAGTTTGATGGGATTTTTTAAATAGTATTTTCCCGAGGATTATTGACATTTCATTTCCCTGACGCCTGCCTGTGATAGCAAAGAAAAAAGAAATTGTAAGTAGAGGAAAATTAGTTACAAGCTAACTCCGATATTTAATTGAATGATAACTGAAATGACATACAAAGCATTTTTAAATTAAATTACGTTGAATGAATATTTGTTAAAAGGGAAATCAAGGAATGCATTGGGAGCGTAGTATACTGCTGTGAGTAGGAAGTAACTACCAATTACCCCATAAAACCTTATGTTTGCAGAACGTTTATTTGTTTGAGTACAACTTCTATATGCTAAATTATTTTAAAGTGCATCCATACAACAATTGAGATAAAAATGTATTTCAAGTTTTGTCCTTGTTGGATTGAGGGGTTGGAAAATCAGTTTAAATTTCTACAGAGCTACTGATCTCTGCTAAACTAGATTCGTAAAATTTTGGAAAGAACGCGGTCAACAATTGTGCAAAATGTACATATGTATATCATATCAAATGCTCTCTTTGTTGGCCCTTACTGCTGCAAATTAAACACTTTTAATTAATTCAAATCTGAAATTAAACTAAATCCGGCTAGACTTGGCAATTTTCATGTCATAGTCACTGCTTCAAATTTTTGCATAGTAAGGGTTGTGTTAGCCGTGTAGGCTACGGAAACTCTTTCTTCTATGTTGCAATAGGTAAAACTGGTTAGTGTTCTCCACAGTAATTTCCTTAAGTAATACAGTAAATTTATTGTCCTGGGATCGTTATCACAGCCATTAACATTATGTTGCTCGATGGGACATGAACCAGGAGAAAACTGCTTAGAGAAATTTTCGCAATAAATGGCAATTTTTAAGCAAAATCTAGTGTACCTAGCGTTAAATTGCTGTACTGGGTCTATCGTTGCAACTATTAAAATTAAAATGAGGCTTGGTAGGAAAGAAAATATGCGTAAGCCCAGAGTCCAGGTGGTGAGTTAGCAGTGTAAGATTTATTGCCAGGAGCTAGTTTTACTAAAGGAAGCCCTCCAGTAGTAATTATCTTCCCTCTTTCTAACACCGCTGCTCTTTAATGCATAAGGCTGACGGATAAATTGCAAAACTGAATTGGTAAAAATTATTAGCACTGCTTGTGGGGGCGACTCGATGCATACGCTTTAGGCCGATGTTTAGGCTTGTTGAAGTCTAGCAAACACATACATGTGAAGTTATTCAGTGATTTAATTTCCCATCGTAAATTAGAGGCTGTGGCTTTGATGACTATTATATGCTTATTAAATTATCTTATTATTCCAAAAGGATCAATCGACAGGGACTGATTAGGGTTTTTGGCATGCCACATCAGTTTGATCAATGCAATAGCGAATGGAATTACATAGGCATAGGCATGTTATTGTGAATTTAATGGTTATTGGTATATAACCATTAGTTTAAAAAACACTTAATCCTATTCGCAACCAATTCATCGTTTTTTTTTCTAGTTTTTTGCTTTACAAATTTATATGAAATGTTTCTGTTTCTATCTAAATAATACAGGTATAAATTTTGTTATTAATTGATACAGACGTAAAAATGGAGTTGGATGCACAAAACGGAGGAATCACAAACCATTCTAGTGGCGGTGGCGGTGCTGGTCATCAACAGCAGCAACAACCACAACAACAGCAACAATCACTGCCGCTACCACCGGAAAATACGACAACGGAAGAGAAAGCAGCTAAGGCTGACGGAATGGATCCCTGGGACAACTTTGATGCACAAGCGGCATTTTTGGGACCAACTCTTTGGGACAAGCGGCTACCGTACGATGGACAAGACTTCAAGGTATGACTAACTGCAATATATTCATAAAGAAAGTTCTCATCGTTCGCAATAAAATAAAACTATATTTGATAATTGAATGTTTTCATAGCTGGAGTACGTAGACTTGGAGGAATTCCTAACAGAAAATGGTATCCCAGTAGATCAACAGCAGCTTGGCCATAGCAATGGTAGTCAACATCCGCCTGGAAGCAATGCAAGCAGTGGAGGCAGTAGTACTACAAGTAACGGTACCGCAATTCCTTCATCTGATTCTTTGAATAGTCCAACCGGTCAAGTGTCCCCAGCCGCCCGTTCGGGGGTCCATACTCAACATTCTCAACAGCAACCGCAACAACAACAGTCAACACAGCACCACAATCTGGTCGGTCAATACGGACCAGGGCCATCAGTCCGGAACAATCAGGGTCATAATAGTCTCAATGGTCATGTAATTAACCATTCAAACCTCAACAACCAACAGAACTTACTGAGAGGACCACCCTCTATCAATGCACAGTCCGACGAGCACTCGAGATCACCGTCTCCATGTGGCAGTTCCATTTCTAGGAGTAGCGATGATAGCTCCTCAAGCATGCATGGTGAGTGTAATATTAATTCGTAATTATTCGACAAACTTCCCAGAGAAATTTTACTTGTGCATACATCAGTTCCAACCAAAAACGTTCTTTTTCCGCTTTCCATTTCCCCTTTCAAATCAGCATGCTGTGTAATTTTCACTGCTAAACTTTTATTAAGTCACTTTGCACACAAATTCAAGTGAAAGTGTGTTAAATACTTTTAAGTTTTTGTGGCACGATGCTTTCCTTTTTTTCAATTCACTTACTCCAAAGCTGAACGTTACTGATTATGTGAAAGGGAAATCTCTCCGGAACAAATTCAAATCAATTGGCGTAAAATTCTCCATTTCGGAAATCCCTGTCGCTTCATTTCCAGGGCATGAGTTCGACCCCAGGACAAGAATCTTTACAGAGGACGAGCTCAAACCGCAACCCATGATCAAGAAATCTAAGAAGCAGGTGAGCATTGTGAGCTGAACATTTTTTTATTCAAAACTATTTCCACATTTTGCATTTGTCGTGAATTCGTTAGCTTATCAACGCTCTTCCTTTGCTCCAGTTTGTTCCTGACGAGCAGAAAGATGCCAAGTACTGGGCTCGGCGTAGGAAGAACAACATGGCAGCCAAACGATCTCGAGATGCACGACGTGTAAAAGAAAATCAAATTGCAATGCGGGCATGCTTCCTGGAGAAAGAAAATTCTATTCTCAAATCCGAGATCGATCGCATCCAAAAGGAAAACATTGTGCTCAAAGAGCAACTTAGTTGTTGTCGTCGCGACCATTAATTCAACAATTTCAACAAAGGATCAGTTTAATTTCTTTAGCTTAAGTATCAACACAACTACGTTTGTTTTGCTGACTATCTAACGGTGCTCAGTTATCGTTAATTGTTGTCCATTATGAAATTAATTTGTTGATAATTAGTAAACGTATCCTTGTTTTTTTGTGCCATAAGTTTTGTAAGATCAGCACTAATTTGATGCTACATTCTCTTTAAGATTCCTAAACTCTATTTTTCTTGTATCCTGTCACTTATATGTTTGTTCATTTCTTTATATAGCTAGTTTGATATTTGATAAAGTATTCAAATTCCTTTTAACCGAAATCTTGCGTATTGCGAAATGCGAGCCAAACACAATCCTAAAATTTAAAACTGGGACATTTCCCAAATTATTCAGAAATTAGAATGCTCAGTTGTTACTCGTTCACATGGCCAGTGTGAGTTTAAATGATAAAACTAGGCCGCACCAGTATACTTTATATTATGTTGTTTATCACTTTTATCTTCGATGTTCTAAGTTTTTTTTTACAAATCAAATATCACCTACACCAAAGGAGTTTTCTTATTATCTTCTTTAGAAACCGAACGTTGCTCCAGTTTTTAAATAAATATCCTTATTCCAATCAATTGAGTTCATATGAAAGACCTTAATTTTATAAATTAACACATCGTAAAGTTATAAGAATCCGCTTAACAAAATACCTGCAACAGTACTACTGTAAAACAGGAACCCTTTGAAACGTATATCCTATTTAGGATCAATTCTTTTCTTCTGTCCTGTAGATTATAATCCAGATGATAATAACACTTTAAACAATACAAAAGTAAAGTTGAAAGTTAAGTGTACTACAACGTGAGAAGTGCGAACTTAAATGTGTGAGTAAATTCATTGAGTTCTCTCTTGTGCGCATACATGAGTCTAAACTTAACAGTTTTTTGTGTACAAAACAAAATGATTTAATGTAATACGTTAATTGTAAGTTAATTATAATTCGCATACAAGGCAATATCTTATTGCCTATTTTGTCGATTTTAAAAATAGAATATAATCATCAACGTATGTAACTGTAAACCTATAAACAGCACGATAACCAGCAGGGTAAAAAACTATCCATTAAAAAAGAAATAGATTTTATAGTTTGTAAACCGAGAGAATTTTACACTATTGTTTTTTTAGGGATGGACCTTTGTAAATACTGCGTTAAACAATAATTATACTTCAAAATATAGAAAGAAAAATGATGTGAAAAACCTGACTGGGCGAGATGAATGAGTACTTATTTAAAGAAAAAGTATCTAGCAAAGCAAATCACCTGTAATGACTCACTAATGGAAATAGCTAGAGTACCTTTTATTGTACTAATGTTCCAGCCAAAATAATTATAGAGAGGTCGAAAATTGGGAAACGTATTAATTTTTAATTTTAACTCCACAGGAAAAAAAAATCTTACGTGATGATATATACAACTGAAAATTGAAAACCATGTACCTATCAAGACCACACATCAAATTTAAAGTTTAGTGAAAAAAATAAGAGAGAGTTTGCTCGACTAATTGATAAAATTTGTAAACAGAAAAATTGCTACTCTGATCACACTACATACCATGTTGGATTTTTTTATCTGAACAAAAAGATACAAAATGTTACTTGTTAGACTACACAAGAATATTCATATCAACTAATCATCGAATTGTGTAAATTTTTGGGCCACAGTTTTTGCTTAGTTGTTGCGGAAATTAGTCAGAACAAGTTCCGCAATGTAGCTCATAAATAACAGCAAACAAACAAAAAAATTAACGGAATGGTCAGATTTGTGTAGCTTTGGAACATGAAATTGTATGAATGAATATTACCTACATTAAGTAAGTTTCAAAGCAGTTTATTTTTCTGTTTTTTCGAGAGCTTCATCAAGAGGAAAGATTATGTGTGTACCTTCCTACCCAATTAAAACTCATTTAGAACAATCTTGTGATCATGATAGTCAAAAGGTTGGAGTTTATAAACGCGCGTAGATGCTCTTACTTTACAAAACTAGAAATCGGAGAGAGAAAAACTACAAAAAAAAAAAAAAAAAATTGGATAAGCCAACTCTATAGACTCAAATTCCTACACTTTTCGTCTTGAAAGCTCAGTGAAACAAAGAGGTATACTCAAAAAAAGAAGATTTTTTTGAATGAATTTTGTCAGCTCAATGTCCAAACAAATTATAGCTTTTTTTAAACAAAAATCTTGAGAAATTCTATAAACTGGGAAACGATTGGTGCTTCTGAACAATTACGGTTAATAAACAAAACGGCGTTGTGGAACATTAATATATTAGGTGTAGAATGAGGAATATAAATTTGTGTTTTTTCGAGAAAAAAAGAATTAATCAGTACCAAAAGTATACTGCACAATTTTAGTACCTGACCCAGGTTTTTAAAAACAACGTCTCCCACCAAATTTACCGTCAAATTTTCAACACGGAGTAGAAAATGGTAGAGAAAGATTTGGATATCTGAGAGGAATGAAAATTTTTAAGGGATCAATCAAGTGGAAAAAAAATGTATTAACCTATCGCCAATCATCCACAAGTTGTTGAAGGACAGGCAAAAATGTATGAGCTCTTTTTCCTAAGCCGAAGCTTACTCAAATCAATACTACCAAATTAATATTTAGGAGATTTTTTCTGGATTTAAGGATTAGCAGGGTCCCCTTGTACCAAAAAAAACTTAATGTATAAACGAAACAATAGACTAGCCAACAAGTTCAGAAGAGTATTTCAATGGAACAAGTTAAACATTTTGTACGTACATGTGAATAAAAATATTAAAAACATCCTTTCGTTTTGTATAACGGTAAAAAAATAATATAAAACTGCATAACTATATATATATATATTTGTCCAGCCAAATATCCCTGATAAAATCAAATCATAGGCTAAAATATTATTTTTCTTTGCCAAAAAGAGAAGTTCCGTTTATTTTACGTTCCAGCGTGGTTGTGATTCTCATCTATTTTTGCCACTGGACAGTTCACGACGTGGCTACAATTTTTGTTCACTTGAAGAATATTATCAAATGTAAATATGCAAGGTTTGTGTCCAGTTTCAAGAAATAAAATATATTCTGGTTGCAGTTGTGCGAAAAAAATTCATATTTACACAAAAAAATATGGTTTTTTGGGGGATGTCAAGGCTGAAACTTTCAACTAGAGTAGTTAGACTAGAACAGAGAATTTTATCTTCGACAATTGCCTAAGGTAGACTACATATTTTATGAATGGGTGACTTATGATAAATGCAGTCATTACACATATAGAGCTTGACTTGCACCACAAAAACATTTCTGATTGAAACAATGTTGTAACATAATTTGACTAATTGGAATGACTATATTAATATTACTGGACGAATCGATATGATTACGATGACACTCCTCAAAACCTATCACTTAATACCTCTATGTATGCGAATAATTATTTTTAGAGCTCTAAACTATTTAAGCTTTTCTCCCTGTTCAATAAGAGTGCAAAAATGATTGTCTTGATTATATTAAATAACTAACGTAT
The DNA here is from genome assembly GCA_036561885.1 of Salina celebensis. Lineage (NCBI taxonomy): Eukaryota > Metazoa > Arthropoda > Collembola > Entomobryomorpha > Paronellidae > Salina > Salina celebensis. Next base: position 24,781 of record JAAXOA010000129.1, on the reverse strand, counting down.
TGTTATTTTTTTCTATTCATCACAGTGTTCCTTATATGCAAACAATTTTTTGACTTGAAAATTCAACTTGTTTCGAAAGATTATGTGGAACTTTTCAAGTTAACAGGAGGCGTGCTAAATATGTACTGTATGAAACTAACCAGCTAGACGTTCTCATTCGTTTTTGAGGAGGAACTTTCCTCTCGTGATTATTATACATTAATTACTCTATTGTATAAGACAGTGACGTAACAAAATCTAGGTTGAACTTTAAGATTGTAAGCTTAACAAATAAGTTTAATTTAGTTTTTTGTGGTTGTGTAGGAGAGAGAGTATTGTTTAATAGCTAATAAAAATATAAATCTTATGTTTGCTGAATTGTTGTTTTTATTCATGAAGTCATAATTACTTTAAGCTTTAAGTGCTTCTCGGAACCGTTAGTACCAAAGTACGAAGTAATCTTGTGTGTTAGGTCGAAACTACGATCACTTACGCACGTAGACTTTTACGTGTTGTAAATCTCCGTCATAGATGGCATCTGAGACTTTAGGAATTAAAATCAAGTTGAAATGCACGAAGAAGTTATTTCACTAAAATCTACTTTTGAATTTTTTTGTATCTTGTTTTGTATTTGTAGCTTTTTTTTCATTGAAATAAAAGAGTTTACAACAGATTACATCTGCTGCATTGATCAATCTGCTTGATTGGATTGATGTGCAAAATTATTGAATTGCGTAGACAAACGAAAGCTATGATGTATGGGGATGAAATAGCGAAACTGAAGCTGAAGAAGCTTATTTGCATATTTTTAGCTTATGTTCCAGTAGTCAAATATTGTGTATCGAAAGACTTAATCCAATGACAGAAGCAAGGATATAACAATGAGGAGGAACTGCAGAATTGACTGATAACTAGATAATCTATTCTCTAATTTTTTCGACGGTCAACCGGGAACAACTAACAAATTATGCTGCGTTTCCTGCGTATAACATAATCCATAGCTCCAGATGGAGTTACATAGCTTTAAATCAATGAATAAATTAAAGCTCTAAAGCTGAGAAGTTTTCTTATCAAATTATAAAGTCATAGCCATGGTCCTATCGTGTAGGTTTCGTTAAAAAGAGTTACATGGTTTAACCCCCAAAGAGAAGCAATAGCAATACTGGAACCATTTCCAGTGATAATATATCAAATACCATGTAAAATTACATTTGCAACCTACCGGCGGGTCATCGTTACAAGCTAAACATGTCTCATTCAACTGGGTTTTGTATGGGTTTCCTAACGATAGATCGCATACAAAAATGTACACCTGCATGTACCTTCAGAATTGACATTGTCAACTCAAACACATCTTTGAGCAGCTCTACCCGAGCCCCTTCCAATGATATGCCACACGCCATCTAAATGTACGTGTGAGGAAAGTTTGGTCCTGACAGGCACCTGAAAAACAGTATGGATCTTCCCTTGGGCAAAGGTATGTACCTGTCCAATTTGGCTGAAATCGATCAAGCGGTATGGCCTGTAGAGCACGTACGGAAAGACAAAGCCATGAATCTCATGTTTAGGTAAACAAAGTTCAGCTTCGTACAAATCAAACGTTTTTGTAATTAGTAGACTATGTGTTTTTTTACAGACGAACATAACCGTTCAATTAAAGAGATACTATGACACTTTAGGAAAGCATCTTCGGATCAGCCAATTTGAATCCTTAACAGCTATATCACAATGACTAAGGTGCAATCGCAGCGTTACGTGAGCACTATTTATCTGTGAAGAGCAATTTGAAATTGATAGTTGTACAAAATTCAAATTGATATTGTAAATTATATACTAGCCAAAGAGAGAATACACCATAAACGGCTTTTCTATCGAAGCTATAAGTGTTTAAGGTTACTTATGTAAAAAAAATACAGGCATTTATCAACAACACAAGTTCGTTTAAAATAATTTTATATAATATAACCCATTCAATTTTACGGTTGCTTCATTTGTCATATTTTACCCGGAATCTGCTATGGGAAATAATCTCGATCAAAGTGCTGTTATAATTGTCGCTATGATTTGTTCTATAAGTAATGCATGTCAACAAACTGCACTACCGTATCATACTAACTGCTATAGTTTTGAAGTTTTAATTAAAACACCTGTTATTGCAGTACAATGTACAGACCCCACTTGACCTTTGTTCAGTAAGACACAGTTCCGGGTTTACTATTTACATACAATAATACTTGTACATTAAAAACAACGATCCCGGTTGCTTCGTGCAAATTTTCATAACGTGCGAATCCTTCTGATGTCGTTTGTCTAAGAACTTAGCCTTCCCGTGTTTTTTTTGCATCTACTTAACATAATGGTCACAGTCGGAACCCGTACCAACAACGGATCACTTTCCGTACTTGAATAACATTTACTATCCATTGTTTGTGCGTTAAGACACAATCCGTGCTATTTTTTCTGTTGCTAGGATGATCGTCAATGTTTCATACTATGATCATTGCGGTTATACCAGGACCGAATCAGTTTGCTAGTTGTAGCAATCCGACAATGGTTAGAATGAGCTTGCAACAAAGCTAGCAAAAATGAAAACACCAGTTCCGAAAGAGCTCTGTTAGGCATTTGCTGCTTGCTCACATCCACTCCGCAATGTTCGGTTACCACAACCATTATTATGTATGTTATAATACCAAAGGCTGATGTAGGTGCACATTTCAACGTACTCAGTCAGAACAAAAGTAGTAAAAATATGGGTCAAAAAGTGAATGACTCCTTGCAAAAGAAACTTCCGAGACTGACAACGGCCAATGTGTAACAGCAGCCGATCGTTTAATCTCAACAAGTGTTGATACCTAGTAAGGTATGTCGAGGTTTTTCCTCTAGTGCATCGTTTTAAAACAACTTGTAGTATAGTACATGGCGAGAACATCATTTTCACGAGAAAGGAACTAAAACATACCTGAAAAAGTTAATTCGTTTTCGCCAGTCAGTTTTTTGGTGACCAGCAGATTTTATTTTTCACGGACGGCGGTGCCTACGTGTGCAAATGTAGGAAACGGTAGATGCGGGTCTTTCCCTGATGTACAGGGGAAATAAATACTTGAATAGATAACTGTAAACTATACTAGAATTCCGATGACTATCTCAGTTGCAGCTCCATAGACATGACAAAATACCCAGGCAAATAGCATGACGCAGACTTTCTTTTTGACATGTACGTAATAACAAATAGTTTTCCTGTGATGCATTCAGATAACCGTAAACCACGGCTGCTTGACAAGAAAAATCAAGATTGGCAAACTTAGCGAGCAACGGTGATTGATTAGCACTTCTTTGCAAACCATTCTTACTGCTTATTTCATGGTGAGAACACGGTATGAGGAAGTACAAATAAAATTATTGATCTTTAGGATACCGTTACACATGCAATTTTTTGTGCAGGGTACGTGAGATGATGAGCAACATGCTGTGTTTCAGGCTCCGGAAAACCCTCAATGAAAGCGAAGTAATAATGATCATTGAAAAGAAAAAGAATAGGAAAATCGATAGTGTAACTAATCATAGTGAAAGTAACTAAATCATAACTTGAACCGGCTAGTCATGTTTTCATCTTTAATAAAGCAATTACTTGATGATTTGAGTACTTGAGAAATTGCATACATCTCCCGTGGGCAAAGCGCAGGGAAAAGAACGATAAAAAGCGTTTTTGAAACTTGATTCACCGGAATAAGGAAGTATCTCAAACTGTCAAAGGCTTGTCAAAAATCTTTATTTAGTTTATTTATTATCACACATTGGACCAACTTAGATATGCAATGAAGACGGTATGAATAGATAAATGTAATCCTTTGATAGTTCACCATTATCAGTAAATGTGCAAGACTGTTGTAACATGTATCCTGAGAACAAATCACTTGTTTGACAATGAGTGCTTATGTAACTATAAATGGATGATGCAAGCCGATACTCTTAAGATATTTTTGAAAAACTTTTTTTATCCACTATTTTGATGTTTATGAATAGCAAATGAAATTGAAATATGATACTTCAGGAAGCGGATTCGTGGGTCTAGTCGAGGTATACGTGTAAAACAACGATTGACCAAAGGACCCTATAAAAACAGTTTGAGCAAGTTCAAGTTCATGGTGGTGTGTATGAAAGAAATGTGAAATGCAATATAAAACACACACAATGCAGTCTGTTTCTGTATTCATTTTTTTCTTAATAAGATTGCCAGTTGCCAGTAAAAAGCGACTAGTAACTGTAATGTGTGTTTGGGATGCGTTGATGTTGAGCAATTGAATGATGCTGCTGTGAACCACATCCACATTTTAAGGTCCACACATGAAAGGTTTAAGTGATTTTATCACAGGGACCGGCCAAACAGGAAAAAGGCTTGCATCGCATCGGTAAAATACGATTTAGGCAATTAAAAAAACCGAAAGCTGTGTAAACACGCAGCATTCTAGAAAAAGGGCTCTTAAACGGTCCAATTTAAAAATAGTCATTTAAAGAACCTGATTTGATTGCTTTAACTGCTCTATAGACGAGTATTCTTTGACTTTTCATGGAGCTTTGTTCGTTAAGCTTAACTCGCTACGAAGCAGTTGACGCGTGAAGAGCCCTGCTCGGTTAAGAATACATTGTGGCTTTCCTGCGTATTACACTGCAGTGCGTCCTAAGTACCATCTTTATGTGAGGTCAATGCCCGAAGTCCTTAGCTACATGGGATTGTTACATTTTGTATTTATCTGGCACTGGCACAGTGGTTTTTCTCTTTCATGATGATTGAACAACGCGGTTGTTCCGTTGAATAGGGAACCATGCACAGGTACTCCAATTCAAGACTTCAGAAACATTCACAAAATGTTTACTGGTGATTACGATCATTTTAATATGAATATCATTAGCATTTGAAAACGTTTTTTTTTTGGGTGTATGTGTTGGGGAAAGCACATTCCAAACTGATTTATAACAAACCACTACCGCCACCAATAAGTACCGTTATCCATTTTTTGTATGTGTTTTTTTGAGACGAGTTTTTTGTTATGCATTTCACTTGAAGGATAATGCAATCCATTGATTAATTATTCATGCACATGTATTCAAAGCACTGCCTGGATAGATGGAAGAATTGTATGATGTAAGTGAACCAATACATGAAGGGGTCGCAAGGTGCGAGCAGGGGGAAATGAACGAATAGCGGTTGTATGTAAGGTAGATATTTATACACTCAATTGTGTAAAGATTCTTTCGCCAGCGTCTTTATTAATAGACGTAAATAAATAAATGCAAGCTGTTGAGGAGATGGCACTTGAAATGATTCAACTGTACCGTTACCTGTAAGGAAAACGTTGGAGAAACCTGATACACTGCAACTCACTTCCTTGTAAAGTTTAAACCCCATGTCTTTTCAATGTTTGTTGTCTGGCTTTCCGTGGGTGAGGGAGAGCACCACAACTTATTCCGTTGGAGTGTGTAATAAAAGTACATGATATGATTCAACATGGTATATAACCAATGTAATTCCAATCTACCTTCCGAGCGAATCGGGGCAATAAGCGACAAATCTCTTGGAGAATAAAATTTTCAGAGAGATATAGCGTTACTTTCTATTGTTTAGAGACAATTTTATGCTCAACATTATCCAACGAAAGTTTAAAGGACTTATTGTGCAAACTGCAAAGCTTTCAGACACTTTCACTCATGATTGGAACCTAAAAACAACAAATACAATGCAAGACAATAAGTAATATTTAAACAATCGTACTCTTTTAAAAAAAATAGTAGCTAAACGTATATTATGTCTATTTCCGGCTTCACTTTCAGAAGATATCGACAGTTTCTTTAGAAGTTTTTCATAGGGATGAAGTAATAATGTTCATAATGTCAACTTAATGTGTTATGAAAATGTGGAATGCATCTGTATTCACATATCTGAGCTTCCCTAAACTGATAGAAAGACGGAGAGTGCCTAAGTATCAAGGAAAACCGGAAGCTGTACCTAAGTAACTTCAGTGCTGACGAAATTTCCAAGCATGCTCTCAAAATTATGTTCACGATAACAATTACTGTCATCAGTAACTTCGGTCGCAAGGCCACTCTGTTAAAACTCGTATTTTTTTCGGGAACTCGACTGGGCAAAAATGTAATCACGCAATGATTGATAGATTGGCAATTCATATAGAAGCAGTAAAACGGCGCACGCGTTTCATTCTAAAAATGTAAGCTATGAACAAACCATGAGCAAATTTGGAGCTGCAAGAACTCACACATATATGCCAGATGCACATAATACAAACTATTGTCAATTATTGATTGACACACGGACAAAACACTATAAAATATGAAATACCTACACAGCGTATCATTATGTTATGGTCAGCATAAGGTCAAAATAATCACGCTCGGCGTTTTTCACAAAAACTTTGCATGTAAAATGTTTGGATCTGATTTTTATGGTGTAACCACACCAATAATTACACACAGCATGAATACTTGAAGGTCTCACTCCAAACACCCTAGCCCTTGTCCGTGAAGAAAACATTTGTTGCCAACTTTGTTGTCCCTGAGGGGACTACCCTACACTTTGTTATTCCTACGACCCTTAAAATAAAAATCTTTGGCGTGATGTCCCGACTGGCTTCTTCATAATAGATACTAAATTTTAATAATAACATCTATTTTTTTTCTCGATACTATTAACCAAACAAAGTGTTACGTCATAATCCCTTATTTTTCATTTTTGGACTCACCGGATACTGATACTATTATTGTACAAAGGGTCGCTGCTTTTAGACCAAACATGTTGGGTGCTTAAAATATTTTTCTACATTACGTGAAATTATATAGGTATTTTCGTATTTTATACCAAAACATTTTTTTTGGCGAACCAAAAGGGAACTCTAAAATCTGCCATCAATCTTCAGTTCCTGATAGGTAAAAATGTTTCTAAAATTTCCACAACATGTTTTGATAAATCCAAAATTTTTGATAATTTCACAATGTCATGACAAAAAGGGCAATAAAACATTTTCGAGCCTAAATGTTGCCCAAATAGCCGGTTTCGCACATAAAAGTAGAATTAAAATCATCCCTCACACCCGGTTTATTTGTTTTTGTGCGTGTCAAGTTTCATTGAAATTTAAATGTTGCTTATAAAAAACAAGTTATACGTACAACACGAAACGTGCGAAATTTTTCGGAGTATCTCACTTAGCTATTCTTTAATTATGGTCGTTCATTCGGCATTTACAACGTTTTTGCGTTTCAACTAACATTCCATTGGGATTTGAAAAAAAACCAATGTAAATAAAAATAAATAATAATGAAAAAAAGTTAGCAAACCCGGACTATATATTAGCGTTCAGTGACAGCCTGTAAACATTTTGCATTGATTCCAGGGTATGTAAACTGTCACTCATCGTGTTACTCATGAGTTCACCACTTTAATTCAGAACTTCAGTATCAGCCAACCTCTGAGTTGCCTTTTAATGCTAGCTCACAAATCATAATCATTTTGAGCAAGTGCAAGTCGTGGTTAGGGTTGATGTCGGAGTTTTATTTATTTCCTCCTCATTACTATGGTTATCATTAGCATCACCATCGTAATGATTACGTAAGTCTATATGTATTATGCAAGTTGATAGTAATATGATGATGGTAAAAGTGGAATTGCATTGAATTGCAAACCAAACTTGTTGAGAGAACATGTTTCTCTCTTTCTGTCTTCACAAATGTTTGTTGTATGTGTTGCTGACGGAGAGAGAGAGGGTATTAGGCCAATGTTCGCTTTACTGCTCTTCGTCGATCAAGAAGCAGACCTTCTCTACCACAAATAAGTTTGGGGTGAATGGTTGGTCGTTTTTTGCAGTGCATTGCAAAGGAAAGACAGGGAAAGAGCAGATCGGAATTACCAACGTGGTTGTTTAATGAGTACACTAGTGCCATTGCCAATAGTGGCGAATACAGGAAGGAACTAAACAAATAAAAAAGTCACCTATTGTATACTGTGCTACTCCGGACTCGGCTGTATTAAACCCGAAAAAGGGGTTTTAATGAAATTAGGACGATGAACTTTCGAAAGTCATCGATGAGATCGGGTTTTTTTTCGGATTCATTATGCTTTAGTCTTCTTGTCTTTCGATGTTGAGATAGAAAATGAAAACGGCACGACAATGCAAAGCATTAAATTTTCTTTTCTTTACAAAAAAATCTTTTCACTTTTTAAGCCGTCGCCATATAAATTTGTTGAATGGGAACCTCTCTGCACCATTTATTACCCAAATGTTTTCTTTTTTTTTTAAACGTCATAAAAAACATCAAAAAATGTAATCTACGCGGTTCCACTGGATACCGAGATAGTTTCCAAGACTGTATTGTTCCTTTAAAACAACATTTTTATATCAAACGCATACTGAATTGTGTGTCAAGAGCGAAGATTTTTGTTCATTTGATGATTGTGGAGACGGTGCAGGTGAAACAAGCAAGGTATTTAGGTATACATTATACATTTTATAAACACTGCCACCGCGGTAGCAAGTTTGATGTGGAAAATAGGGAATAGTACCAACAAAAACGGACTCTCCCCACCAACTTTTTTTTTTCAAAGATCGACCTTGTTACTTAAAGATTCACCTACTTCTTGCGCATCTTGAGATGCTGGTTCTGTTTTTTTTCAGGGTTGTTTTGGAATCATCATGCATATATTTTTTACGCATATTTTCCTATTTAATGTAACAGACAAGCTTGTTCCCCGACCACCATGTAAATTTATTCAAACGAGAGACAAGGTGCATCAGAATTACATTGAGGAGGACCATCTCTTCCACGCTACATAATATTACACTATTTATCTCGTTCCTCAAAAAAGAAATGCTGATGAATATTTAAGTGTAAGTGCTCTCAGTAAGAGAAAAAAATGTTGGACTTACTTTTTTTATTCTATTTTTTTCCTGGACAGAGTTCATTATAATATAAGCATACCAAAGCAACCTGTTGCTAGGGCGTTTGGACCCCTTTGCATGTTTCCATTACGATTCAGAGAGAATTACGTTATCAGAGGAAAGTAATAGCAGGATAAAGAAAGCATTCAAATGTTTAGATATGGACATTCATGATACAGTGACAACCTCAACCAAGTCTACATTGTGCATTTTACCAACCCAATTTCCTACCGACGAAAAAAAAAGGGTTCACGGCTTGTATCATACTTAATCAAAGGGAAAAGTATACATCAGGTGAACCCAACGATGTGACATGATTGTGCAGGCGAAACAGATACTTAACAAAATTCATTGAACTACAAAAAAAATCAAGTTATAATTTTGAGTTCATGCGGACGACAAACTAGCATTTCATGGATAGGAGCATTGATTTGAAACAATAATAATGAACAATGATCTGGTGTACACAAACTAGGTTCTGCACTCAAGACAAACATAGTTTCACTAATGACAGAGGGAAAAAAATAATCTTAGATTTCTTGCTTAGAGAGCGAAAAGACATGCTATGCAAGCTAGAAAAGGAGAGTGGTGAGTACTACGAGCTTATGCATGTTTCTCATCTTGAAAAGAAACAGCGATAGTAGACCTGAAAGAAACAGGCGTAGAAAGGTTTTCGCGGTTCAAACGCCGAGAAATGATAAGTTCGCCACAGTTTCTTTTAAAAAACTATGTATGGTAAACTTCAGGTTTTTCTTTCTTTCAATATAAGGCAGACGAGTTCCATAAAAGTGCAAAAAAAAAACTTTGAATTAGATCATATTGGCTTGTGAACCCTCTCATTAATTTTTTTTTGTTCGCGAAGCCCTTAGTTGTGTATGCATCCTTTTTTTGTTCAACTGCGGCGACTAGTCTTTTGGAACCTGTGCTGCTTCAAGGCTTTCAGCTGATGCTGGCCAGTATCACGATGACCACTTTTATAATGCCATGTTTTTACACATAAACTTACACACAGCAAACAACAGAAACAAATGGATGGACACTTCTTGTGTTGATGGTATTGTGTGTATCGGTCGTCGTAGTACTAGTCCGTTTATGCAAATTCATTTTTTTCTTTGGTGAATGACCTCTCGTGCAGCCTTACCACCAGACCATCAACATTTTTTTACCAGTTAAATCTGTCTCTCAGTTTACTCCTTCTTTTTTATGGATTGGGTCGCACACATGATTGTATCATTATGTTATGCCTCTACATTTTTAAAAACAGAAAAAAAATTATGTATCTCTATGAGAAAAACATTGATTACGCCCCAGCGTACATATATCTAACTACATACATATTACTTTCTCACTTAACTTACCTATTCGGGGCTAATCTCCTTTTTACAGAGATAACAAATTTGCATAATGCGCATCATACTGCGAGACTCTCACTTGCAATTACATAACAATCAGTACAAAAGAGTCTCGGTGAAATGGATGAAGTCAAGTGGTGCTTTATGTGGATATGCGTCACTGTAATTTTAAGTGAAAAATGTCATTTTCTGTAAATATTGTGACTACCAAATAAGCAAGTAAGACCTTTCGCTTGTTCCAGTATTTTTTTAAAAGAGCGTTTGTTCGCCCGTTTTGCAGATTTTTAAAAGATACTGCATGATTTTGACAAGACAAGAGCATGGCCTACTCTTTGGGAAAATGCAAGTGCAGAAATTTCCGGCAGAAAAAAAACAGCAAGGTAAATAATCTAGTGCTTGAGTTGGTAACTTAAACACACTTTTGGCTGCGAAAGAAACGCGTGTGAATAGGATAGAGCTTTCATACCACGCCAGGTATAACTTGGAAGACATACAGATTGAAAATTGATCAATGAAGGAAAAGGAACCTTTTTTTCATCATGATGAGTTTCTCTGTGCTTTGGTGGTAAGAACACATACACATGACTGCAATGAAAATGCACGGAATTGTGAGGTACGCAACTGAGCATTATTGTGTGAGCGAAGAGGATTCTGCTTTTTTTGCTACGAGCCTCATATATAAACTGGTGTAGCTTGCCAGACCAGCTAACACTTTCTTTACTGTCATTTGCGTTACAACACTCATTTTAGTGTCAGCAGTGAACGAGGAGAGACCGTGTGTGAAGCACCAAACGTTATATAAAACGAGTGATTTTAGAGATTTATCTTTAAAAAAGTAAAACAAGTGTTGAAGCAAGCATTTACATTGCGAGCTTCAATTCAAATAGCCTTTTCAAAACTTCCAATTGTTTCCTGTCAACATTTGTTTTGACAAGTCGAGAAAATGGATCCTCCAAAGAAGCTCGACCCTACTGGTCTTTACTGACAAGACCCAACCACGCTGTTCCAACTTTCCCCACGTATCTGTCAATATTTTTTTTTGATACTCACACGTTGGAGTTGTGGAAGTAACACGAAACCTTACTTGACCTCAGGAGAGGTCAAAAAGTCTCAACACTTTTGCTTATATTCATTGATCTCGGGGAATTCCCAACCAGAAACCCAACCATTTTTGTGGTTATCACCTTAACCAATGGAGATTTTACAGGAGACAAGATTGCAACTTGGCAAGGTAACATATTTTAATTAATTTTCTTTTTTAACTTTATTTTTTTGAATACGCAAACCTGCTGCACTTGTTGCCACATATGGTGGAGGTGACACGAAAAAATATACACCTGTTGAAAAAAAAAATATATGCGGATATGCCAGAAAGGTGACATGCAATATGTGCATGGGTGTTGTACACATGAATGGCAAGTTGACAAGAAAGCTGGTGACGAAGCCTTTTGCAACATAGCTGCAGTCATTTCAGGTCAATCACGAGTCATCCTTTTCTTATCGCTTCATTCATTTCTGCACTCCACCAGCGTTCAGCCTATTTTATGCGCTGTGCACAATTGAGTAAGTTCATTCATAGCCCGGCAGCATGGCCAGCCTTTTTTTCCCTTCAAGGGCTTGGGCGCATGACAGGTAGCATGTCAATCTTTTGATAAAAATATTACAGTCAGCATTCATCATAGAAAATTCAAGTAGCATATTTTTTTACCTAGGACGCAATCAGAGTCTTGTATAATAAAAGAGTATTTTACAAGAGATAACTATTAACTATAATGTTTCCTTATTGGCTCCTCAAATGTGACAATATTTTTTTTTCATGAGTCTGATGAGCCATTAAAATTTCCCATGATTTGATGACTCATCTTTTGATTGAAAAAATATTAGGTATTAGAGTGTATCAATTTTGGCAGTTCCATCTTACCCTTTTTATGAGCATGATAAGCGAAAAAAATATGAAGGAGCGGAATTCTTCCGGGTTACACCCTTTCCGTACTAGATAGTTAAGTAAACAAAACTTTTTTTTTGAATGAAGAGTTAAAGATTGCAGTTTCAACTGTCATGTAAATTTTTTCCTGTCTGCATAAAAAATAGCTCAATTTTGTTCCCACTCTTGGAGGAGTATGTAGGAGAGATGAGAAAAAAAACTATGTGTTAACACAATGACTGCACTAGATCATAGTTTGGAATAGTAATCAGATCGACCTCTCTTGTGAAGGATGAATTTGGAGTAGATAAACTTGTCTCGCCATGATTTTACGACCCCAAAAGCGAAATATGAATGTCATTATGACTTTTTTTCGAGGCAATAATAATAATGGTATTAATGCTCTCTTGAGAACTACTTTAGTTTTGTAAGCTTTTTGGTGACATTTGGCGGCATGGCTGTGCAAAGCAGGACGTGGATGATCATTTTGATGAGGTTTTACCATACTGCTTGAAGGTTTTGATCGTTTCCTTTTTTTTCCTCCGATGCTGTTGTAAAACATTGTGCCGCTAACACACAATAGCTGATTTTTCTTCAAGTAGCCATAACGATTGAAAACTATATGTGTGTATCGTAAACGAGAAGACAAAGAATAAAGAAGAAAAAAAGTAGATTGAAAGGGAAATCGTTTATGTTTTGCGAGACCAAATAAAAACGAGAGTAAACCTATATAATATTTAGAAACAAAAATCCATTTTTACTTTCTATTGAAACCAGAGCGACAAATTATGAATGTAAATAAAACCTTCCGAGTTCAGGACCAAGTTCAGATGTGTGCCTCAGGGTTGCCTTCAGACTTGCTGGATAAAACTTTTTTTTGGCTCGCACAATTTTAGTAAAGAAAAAAAAACAGTCGTGGGTCGAAAGATATTTTTTCACAGGAGTGGTTTGAGTTCCGTAGGTTACCGTATCACTGTCCAAATGTATTAGGTTTTTTTCATGGAGAATGAGTCAAATTTTGAGCTGGAATTTCAGTCGGAATGACGCCACCGCAGTATCCATTTTTTCAGTCATGCCACCTGGGTTATGTATGCAAAAACCTGTTATCAGGAGTTACTTTGTCTCACACTTGGTTGATAAGTGTTTCGACTTGGCAAGAGGAAAAAAATATGTACTATGTAACAAAATATTTTCAAAAAACGTTGTACCCTTTTTGCACAAGTTTTTGTTGATTATCTTGGTGTGTATCCGCTTGCACGCAACTTGTAATTTCTCATTAGACACTTGATTTGTTCAGGGTTCCTGGTTCATAATATCTTTTCATGAATCATTTCAAGCGTACATTTCGGTGGATTCAATAGATATTATGCTGATTTGATGTGTCATATTTACTTATTTCCAGAATGCATAAATAAGCATAAAAATATCTTACTATGAATCATTCCATTTTTGGTCTTATCGTTACATTCATGTATTTTTGAATAATATCGGATATCAGTATAAAAAAAGTATCCGGATATTACCTTTTTTATGAATGAGTGGTGAATATGCAAAAAAACAAATATCGAAAGAAACTTGAGACTCTTCTTAATATGAATTCCCGTACTCAAGGTTGGAGGAAGGTTTCTTTCCATTCTTTGGAGTCTGGTCCCCTCGTACAGTTATCATAATTTAAGACATCGTAATCGATGGCCGTTTTTTATGCTCATTGTATCTTTTGTTCAAGATAAAGGCTATGATCTTGAAGAAAATTTAATTTTCATATGAGGAACACCTCAAACATACAAGTAATTTTAGCGTTGAGGGTACACACCATTGGAAGACAGAGGAAATCATGAGTTTTTTTTGTTGATTATGCATCTCTCCGTTGATACGGACAAGGCTTTAAAAATATATCTGAGTAATCAGAGTTTCTCATTTCATTCTCAATTTGTGGACAATGTTTTATCCGTATAAAGAATGCGGAATTCGGTATCTACCTTATTATTACAAGATTTTTAACAAACTCTGTAGCAATATGTTAGTGTGTTTATCGGTCATGCAAATATACTCATGTGCATTTCCTAGTTGATCAAGTCATGCAAAAAAAACAATCATTGCAATTCCTATTTGAAGTCATGCAAAAACTCCAATTTCCATTTAAGAGCTTTTGTTTGTATTGATAAATTAAAGGCCAAGTTGACTGTGATGGATTAAATTAATCATGTATAGTAATGCAATTGTGATTACTGATTCATATTTTATTGTTCTTTCATTGTTAGTTAAAGAGCGGGTGCTTCGATGGATGCATGAACGTTAGCAAAGGTCGTTGCACTTGTATTTCGAGACGTGCAGCGGAAACGCTGTATTTACTATTGAATTGAGCCTGCACATACCTTACACATACACATGTTCTGAAATCACCCGTGATTGCAGAAAGGCTTGTTTGTAAAATTGTAATTGTCTTTACCTACAATGATATGATACAACAATTCAACCTGCTGAACGATTGGTTGCTAATCCCATTGGGTTCTTTTTTTGCAAATAAAAATAATTTACAAAACACTTTCATCATAAGTTTTGTGTGCTTTCACTGAGAAGTTAAAGACATACAGAGTTCAAGACATTTTATAGTTGAAAAAATGCTTTCACCAGTGCAAGTCAAACTCTCACAGCTGATTGCAGTTGAAAGAAAGTAAATTAGAATTTGTACGCTTGCCAAAACTGCTGGGCTGAATAGCACGTAATCAGGTTTTATGGTTGTGCCCATCCCAATTTTCCTGAGATTACAATCATCATTGAAAATGTAAACGCAAAAAGGAATACTCGATAGGGTATTTTTTTTAGATGAACAAAGAGCTTATAGACTGCATGAGGAATCCACTCTTTTAAAACTTCAGCTGCTCAGGTCTTTTCTGTTAGTAGATTAGCATAACCTTCGCCACTCTTAAAGCAAGTTGTGATATGTGCATATCACACATGATCAGTAGTAGTCGCCACCTTTTTCTGTTTCAGCTTTGTAATCCGAAACTTGAACTTTAGAGAAAAAGGGACAATGACTTCCCCATTGATTTGAGCATTGCCTACTCAACTTGCTATTTTAAAATGGAATGAACTTTATTCAACCGAGATGTGCATTTTGCCATGCTCACCAGCTAATTTGTCAGAGATTGCCGGAGAGACGAAGAAGTGGGTTAAACATTCTGCATGTATATCCCCGGAAACACTTTTTTTGTCTTCATGAGTTATGTTAATCCTGAGTAATACTTGTCAGTAGGTGTCCGAAATGCTGGTTTTGCAAACTCAGGTCATTGCTATTTCAGCAGCTCGTTCGACACACATGCACATAGGTATCATCACGCATGCACTCATTCTTTTTTATCTCTGAGGTTTTCCTTGTTTGATTTTTGTTTTAAAACACTACCTGCTATCCGCAGTGCTAAATGTTTTTCTCGCAACACAACCATCATCCGCATCCGTCAGATAGATGCTTAGATAGAGAGACAAGATTGCGTCACTATAGCAGAAAAATCGCGTTGTGTACTGTTTGCATGAGCAAAATGTAGATGTTTCTGCGCAAGCTACAAACGCACACCTCAACTTGTCCCTTTTTTCATTCACAAAAAAATTTGTTTTCTATTTTGCATCCGCATTGGACGGACTAAATAGCATTCCCACCCACGCTATAATTGACTTTGTTGAATGAGCACGCGAACAAGGGAAAAGAGATTGTTTCAGGAGTTAATCCTTTTTTCATCAGATTGCTAATCAATCAGTTAACAATAGTTTGTTTTCCTTGCTGTTTCTAATCTATTGTGGGACGTGCAAGCGGCAAGTGTTTTTCCTGTAGCAGGTTGCATGTCTTTCACACTAACTGGGTTTCTCGTCAACACTCTTTGTATTCAACGGGAATAGGGTGGCATCATTTAGGACTTGAGTTTATTGAGTAATAAATATAATTACCATGTTTTTCTTGCCCCCCTACTAGCTGAATTATTACGGTAAAAGCAGGTTAATGGATTTCCGAGGAAGAAGTTAAACAAATATTATGGTGGTCGTACCTCTTTAAGAGAAACACTTGACCCGTTCACATTTTATTGCTTTATTTATGCATGCAAATTGCCAAAGATTATGAAAAATGAGAACACATGATTCTGTCAGAGCTCTTGCTCAGGTTGTAGAGTTAAATTCGAAAAAAATGAATTAGTTTTATGAGGGCTGTCAATAATACTATGGAAATCATTTTCTCGATGGTGGTCGGCCATATAGACTTTATTCCACCTGACTTTTACTGCAACTTGTTACTGTCATAACAAATTTTTGCGTCATATAATCATATATCTGTCTTGTGAACAAAAACAGTTAATGATGATGGGTTAACGGGTTTTCCTGTAAATGACTGGTGAAACACAAACTTGATCCGTTTCAGTGTCCACTTTATCCTCAGGAATGAATGTATGTAGGTCTAATAGCTAGGAAGACTTTGCTAAATGTTTTTATACCGGATCAAATGAAAACTCGACCACAATAACAACCACCAGGTTGAGAAAAATGAGTTCTTTTCCAATGTGATTACATGTAGAACATTTATAAAGGAATGTTCCTTTTCGGGGGAGCGATTCTAGGAAAGGTTGCCATCGTCTCTGGGTTGGTATTTGATAAAGCGTGGCGGCGACTAAATCGATCTTGAGAAAAAAATGATTTCCATAGAAAAATAACATGCAGGCACCATGCATTGTGAATACAACAATAAGTCGGGAAAAGAACCGTTATATTTGCTCTCCAGGAAGCTGTTACCCTAACGCTTTTTAGATAAATAAAGAATACCTTTAAAGAATTAAAGGGAGCTGTTTTATACAATAGCAAGTGCGGTTTCCGTTGTTTGTGGCACGTACACATCATTTGTAGGGTTAAATGCACGAAATCATCATCGTTTAAATAGTGGGTGACTCACTTTTTACACTGACCCAGAATATTAATATACATAGTCGATGACGATGTACCATCGTAGTAGCTTTTTTTTGTCCTAAAAAACAGTGCTACTTCTGCTGTCAACGAAAACAAGAGGAATGGTTTAGCAAACGGTGATGCCATACCGGCTCTCAGGCTAATGCAAACGTCCATAAGATTCAGAGAGGAAAATCTGAAGTCATTCTGTATGATATTGTTCATTTCAATGGATTATGAAAAATTTGAAATGGGCATATAAGTTTGAAATGTCGTAGAAACATTGTACATCCGTCCTGGAAAGGACGTAGGATTTGTTGTTGTTAAGCATGTAGCGAAATAAATTACTTGTAGTTTAGCTACTCTGGAGTGTGAATGATGTCATCTTCTGCTTTCTGGCAAGTCCATTTCGCAATGGTAATTACGCTGAAGACGTAATACCACCTGGAAAAATATTAATTGTTTCTGTATAACAAGAGGGAGCAGTGTGCAGCAGAGCGTGTCGCGGAAGATAAAGTCATGAATGATGTTGTTTATGATATGAGTAACCTTATCATTAAAACAGAAAAACTAATGTTCGGTTTTTATTCTTTTTTGCTTCAGGTTCAAACTATTTCTCCAACTCGAGATGAGCCATATTCAGACTACAGTGCCATGGAGATGACCCTGGCCAATGGACCAGTGATGACGCTTCATGAATCCGGATGCGAACACGTAGGCCAATGTTCCGGATTCAATATTACCTCCACTCAAACTAATGCAAAGTCAGGGATGACATGCACACATTCCAGCCAACTACCAGCCTCATTCCAGCGCACAATTTGGCATGTGCTGCCTCTTCCAGTAACCGCAACCACACCATCATACCATCTTCGCAAACGTCAAAGATTTTGAAAGTTTCACTCGACTTCTCGAAATACTTATTTTAAAAAAATTCGCATTTGTATCTCTGGAAAACCATCGGGAAGAAATTTTTAACAATGAGAACTGTCTTCCAACTGTTTATTCGATGTTTTTTTGCTGCCATATAATTGTACTTGAAACTTTTCTCGGTTTTATTACCACTCGTAATTTTACATTATTCATTAAGTAGAAAAGTGAGCAGAACATTGAAAATGCCAACACCTTTGAGCTCGTTCTACGGTGAACGCAACATAGAAAATATACATTTAACGTTTATAGAGTAAAACAGATTTTAACTATTTTCAGAGTTTATTTTGTACGGGAAAAAAATTATACTATTTTATAATCTACTGAAACTTTTAAGAAACTGGATATCGTTTCTGCTCGATTCTTAGGGGTTGCGGGAGTTTTTTTGTGTGACTGTCGTGGTTAGGCTTTTTTGTACGCAATGGTATAACAAAAAAAAACGTATTAATGAGTGAGGATTGAAGGAAAAGAAAAGAAGTATTACAAACTAATAGAGAGTAGAGCTGCACAGGTTGAGTAAGAAGTGTTGGAGAAAGCTTAAGAGGGAACGATTTCAAGTTGCATTACCACTTTTAAAAAAAGCTATGTGTTACTTAATTTATCGCGTATTGCGAAACATCACAATACCACAGATTCAACAAATTTTTATACTATAATGATAAAGTGGGGAGAGAGAATAAAGATGTTTTAAAACAGACACGGTTGGTATGATATTATTGGCATATACTTATTGCTTGGGGCAATCCAACAATATATTAACAATGAGTTGTTATTTTCATACAATGCATACAAAAAAAAATCTATGGAAGCACTGCGAAAACTTCAGTCAACAGAACCATTGTTGACCAACAGAATAAAAACAGCCACCACTCTAACAATCAAGTCTCACCGTCATGTATCTGCTTTCAACCTGGACGGCTGGTTTACCCAGAGAGTCCAAAGATGTAAAGTACGTCGTAAAAAACAATCTCGGATTTTACTCATCTGTCATGTGAAACTTTAATGAGTGGTCGTCTCATGTAATTCCAGTAGAAAGCGGAAGCATGTATTACTTTGTCCGATGTTCCTTTGTTTTTTGTACTCAAGAAACCTCCCCCAATAATTGCTTCAGATTTCACTTAGACTTTAGCACCCTGAAAGTATTGAGTTTTGAGTTTAGTTTAATGATGATAATCTGAGGCACTATAAACTTTTCATTTCAATCATTATAATAAGTGCAATTGGGTGCAAATACAAATAGCATAGGTTAGCATATTATATTTCATTCACAAAAGGCGCCTACAACTTTTACGGGATGCGGATAATAGGCATTTAACTCATCATCATCAGATATTAAATGTCCACCAGTTTTTTTTCGCCATTACTATCTCGCATATCTCTAAAAGAGTTCAAATTTGTCCACCTATTTGCTGACAGTACAAAAGAATCATGTTGTTAAACATTTCTCAGAGCAGGTTTCGTTTTTTCACTCATTCATTTTCGTTGACACATATCCGTTCAGGTTTTAGTGCTGACAAATTGAATTCCGGGTTTTTTTTTTTGCAGTGCTCAACAAGTTTATTAACTGTTTGTGACATGTTGATAACAAATTTGTAAGTAATAAAGCAATAATTATGTGAAAACAGAAGGATTTGATAAAATCTTTTGGATTCATTTTATTGGGAACCAGTTATTTGTCGTTTTTCATTCTCTCATAGTGTTACATGAAAAGGCTCAAATAAATATTTTTTCCACATTTTTAGGATGGGCTTATGGTACAATAAAAGGTTGCTTTGGTGGTCTTCTTTTCTCTTTTACTGCACATTCATCAATAATGATTGTTCAAAAAACGCCGTTATTCATCCCGGAATTCCATGCGAAGTATATTTGTTAGATAAGTCCAAAAGTGTAGAGCAGGCATATTGAGTCGCTCATGGGCTGAATAGGGACACTTTTTGAACGTTTTCTGGCAGGCCGCTTCACCCCCGCTCACCCCTTCCTGCATTGCTTTTACATACCGATAATACCGGCTTGAAGTTTTCTCAGGGACTGGGCCACGGTCAACCCTATACATTTTTAAAAAACACTTCACAATTTCCTCTCCACAGATAATTATTATTTCACGTTTTTTGGTAATTGTCTTACGTAAGTTTCCTCTCAAAAATGTCACTCACTGGTTTATACTTTTCTGGCTCAGCAAATACTTCACAAATGATTTTTTGCTGACATATGTCCTCATCAATCTACACACGAAAGAAAAAAACATTTCATTTCATATTTTATACATTTAAAAAAAGCTATTATTATACTAAAGACATTTTCTTATTTGAGACTGAATGCCCTGTGGGTGTGTTTTATTATGCATAAATTAAGGGAGAACTTCATCTTCCCCTGTTTCTCTCCTAGATCCCTTCAACCTCTCTTCCCATATTCAAATTTTTCGTCCAAGGGACCTCATCACTTCTTTCTCTAACATGTTTCTCCCTCGATCTTCTTTCTTTTTCTTGCGTTCTTTATATGTAAATAAGGCGACGTTGATACTTCATAGACATGCCAACTGACAAAAAACATATCCTAATAGCCTGTATAAGTCGACCAGACTGTGGAGCCCTTATCCTATGCTCACTTTGTGGGTCATTGCCCTAACAAAACCACAATCTCCAAGTCCACTATTAACTTTCAAGGTCTCCAGCATTGCTACCCTGCTACATTCCTCCACAGCTGCACACCTATAATCCAAGTATCCCTCGGAAACACTGTTTTAAAGTATTCAACCACGCACATTCACCCTGCTCCTGGTATTAATTGAATGAGAAGTACATGTCTCATCGTTTAAAAAAAGCCCTCGATCTGTCAAGCTGTCCATAAGGAAAAGCTTTATTTTCTCCTATCCAATTTCTTTGAACCCCTCTCAAGCTTCAATCAAAAGCTAACCCATTTTAACCCATCATCTATATGGACATATGGACCACTCAATACATTTTCAATAAAAATTCAATACTTCTGGGGGAAAAAAGTGTTTTCTTTTTTTTTCTTCTCTTTTTTTTCTTAACAATCTGCACAGCTCTCTCTTTGGCTTGTCTTTTTAAGAATATTCTTGTTTTTCCTTTAAAACGTAAACAATTGAAAATGTAGTAGCCCCTTTAGATTATTTTATAATTTTTGGTTGATCATACGTCTGCTTAAAAACTTTCGGCATTTTCAACCAGAAGTTCAAGGTCACCAAAGAAAATTTGCCGACCGACAGATGCAACCAAGTTAAAATGAGCTGAGGATTCGTCTAATAATAGTAGCAGCAGTGAAGTAGCATGAAAAAAAAATCTATTAGGATGATGACTCTGGACAATTGAAAGAAATATTTGGGTTTTGGGCTGCTTGTAAAAAGACAATTATATATGTTTTTTTTGCCTTTTAGAAAAAAAAATATGTACTAATCCATAAACAGTAATAAGTTTGGCCTGGTCTGTTGGCTTGGTTGTAAATCAAGAGAAATCTAGCAAAGAAAAAAAGGTAAAATGAGGGATATCTGTTTGTTTCTTAATATTTTTTTTTCTAAACTTGTACTTGTGGATAATTATTATGACGGAGTTGTAAAATATATTTGGGAAATGATCGTTAAAAAATAAAACGTTAGTTTCCCTAAAAATGGCAAGTTGCTGGAGAGAAATCCAAAATAATTGTGTCATTGTTAGTTTTTTAAAGGAAAAAACAGATTAAAATGTTCAAATGTGTTTTTTTTACGTCTTCAAGGTTACTCTGGTTGAAAGTCATAGTTATCAGGTGAATGGAACTAGACGACGGTTTTATTAAGAGTATTTATAACTTGCAAGGGTATTTTTGGGAACTAAAATTGGAGATAAAAAAAGACAGCATCGGAAGGAAATTGACAAGAATGATGGATGGTCACTTATAGAATTCAAGTTGACTGACTTTTCTGGTTGTGGTCAAATTGAGTAACCTTGAATTCAAGTGGACAAATGGGAGTCATGTAGGTTTTTTCTGGAAACTGAAGAGAATAACGGTTTTCTGAGGTAATTGAATAGTTGTTATTCTCACTTCAAGGTTACCAAAAACGTATGTAATGCGAAGAAAAAAGACTTGTTTACGCTTAAACTACTCAAGAAATTACCTCCAGGATTGTGAAATATGTGGACATTTTCCCAAGCTCTGCGACATAAGCTGGTTCATCAAAAGTATCACTGGGGAGGATGTCTTCTGATGTTAGGTTGGCTAGCAGCTCATTTTCCTGGCTAATCGACTTTTTAAATCGCCGAGAAGTTTTTAGGTTGAAAGTAGGCAGGGCAAAAGACAGTGGAACTGTAATGAGTAAACCTGGATTGGAAAAATAACATGAAAAAATCAAAGTTTGGTATGAAACAATGACTTATCATGAGTTGGAATTGATTGATATTTATGACTTACCGATATCAACCGGCGATTGAGTGTTAAAATATACAAATCGTTTTTGCCTGGAATGCACCTTCTGGTCTGGAGTGTGTTCGGTGTCATCAGAGAGCTCTTCAGTGTTTCCAGCACTATTTCCTACCAAACTGGCCAAGAAGAGAAATGTACAGAGACATTTTTTGACGGTTTCTGAGTAAAATACCATTTTTGGTTCGGGGAAAACCACTTTTTGAGAAAGTTTTCAAAGGGAATTTCAATCTAATCACTATTCACCACAGAATGATCTGAACTGATGGAGAAATACTTGGATTTCAAAGTATTTATAGTCCGCAAAGTAGGATTTTACAAAATGTTTAAGTAAATATGACGGAGAAAAGATCGGTTTTTGAAACTTCTGGGCCTCCAATATTTGATAAGTTTGAAAAAAGTCAATTCGCACACACCAACTTGTCAAATTTGTCACCACTCAGATTGAGATTATTTACAGGAAAGTATATAACAGAAGATAGCTTTGTGAATCATTCACAATCTAAACCTGGTAAACGTAAATGTGCGACTTTTTACAGTCTTATGAAACCCTTGCGCAATTGATGGTGCTTACATGAGTAAATACTTCTTCAAAATGTTGGAATGAAAATGTTACGATTACATTTAACGATGTTTGCAACGTTACCGTTACACTCTGAAATGTTCATTCATGAGTGGCCGCTTACAACAACCTGCTAAGAATTGATTTAAAACGGTTTTTCTTTAGCAGATATGTCTCAAGTAGGTAGCATCTTCCCTTGTAGATCTTAAAGAGAGCACCAACAAATACCGAATGTTTGCTCGGTTTGGAATATTTTAAGTAAACTAGCGATATGATTGAAGGTGAACAACCTGAACTTATTTAAACAATACGCTACATTGTTGAACGACCAGTTTTCGTTGGTGATGATAAATCTGTCCAGTTAATGCTCACGCGTAAGATGAATTTAATTATACGCGGCACACAACTACTTCTTAACATTAGCATAAATAAATATTGAAGAAAGTCTACATATCGGTTTTTCGGACTATTAGTATTGGAGATACTGGCATGGCTTGCTACATGACTGCAAGATTGCAACTATTTTGAAACCTGATCTCAAGATTCAGTATTGCTTTTGATTAACCAGTTGCACAAAATAAGTGGGGACAATAAGGATCTCAATCTGGAAAAGAAATATCGGGAGTAATACTTTAACTTTTATTCGTTATAAATACATCCATCAATATAATGTTTGTTTCTTGTGGAATACCTTATACACATTAGATACAGGCATATCAGATTACATACATTTAGTCGGGCTATTCGTAAATTTAGATGGTACAAACATTTCTAAACCGTCAACGCTGGCTTAAGCTTAGAATTTTTCAATTTACCGGTGCTTACCGTTTCTCGGCGACAATACATTAAGGTCTTTTGTCACCAACAATTTACTGGAAAGTGACCGAGCTCAATTTAACTAAGAACCTAATACTCATTACTCTACACGTAAAATCAGTCCAGACAAAAATATGAATTCTAACATCTATAACCATTCTTTAAAACAGAACAGAATCGTAACGAAGTACTCAATCTTATTTTAAAATAACTCAAACATAGTTTAAAAAATAAATAATTGTCATTAGTTAGTTCCTAATCATAAGTAATACGAACTACATATTTGCAATTTGTTCCCATCAGAAAACTCTTTCCAGTGTTAAGTATAAAAACACATGCAGAAGTATTTCCTTTTAAGTCGTATAATGGCAAACGTTTGCACACTTTTAAGATATAACGGAGAAATGTAGTTATTTGTCTTTGCAAATGTGTTTACATAAGCAGCTTCCACATATTTTTTTGAGACACGACCAATTGATGGTTAACATTCAAATCTATAACACGCGGTAGTAGTAGCATCCGAGTTAAAGTATTTCACATCGAGTTTATCTTTAACCAGGAATTAAAACTTTCAGTAAGCAGTGTTTGACATGTATTGCCCTTTAGCCTCTGATACAATTTCTGAAAAGCAACATACTACTTCGGTAGGCTGGTGCTAATTTCTCTTGCTGTTAGAACTCAATACTTTAAATTACATTTATATTTAACTGTGTATATACAGTGTATATAGTACATCGTATTAATATCAGATTTTAACCCCTCACAACTTTATGATTTGACATTAAGTAGATGTTATTGTCGAAAAATTAACTAATAAGACCCTCACTGAGGATGAAATGAGAAGAATTCCGCTCGTACTCTTTTTATAACTCTGGCGATCATGTAATTCATTCGTTCAAAACATATTATTTGAAGATTTAAAACAGTTTAATAAGAT
>JAAXOA010000128.1:0-34342 GCA_036561885.1 Salina celebensis | reverse complement strand
TCGCAATTGGTAAAAAGGAAGAAAAAGAAATGGCAAAAGTTGAGAGCAAGAAGCCTACCATTAGTGACGCCAACTCGGATTCTGGCAGTGACACAGACACCGACGGTTCAGACCCTCCAGAATTGGAAGACAATGCAGGAGCCGCTGTTCCCGGTGCTCACGGAGATGATAAGGAGGTGTGTGGCTTAAACATCATTCAGGATTAATTGAGTTGAGAGTTAGTAATTCAATCGTTGTTGTTTTTTTTTTTAATTGTAGGGTGCAGGAGGAGACGACCTGAGTAGCAAGGTGAAGCAAAGTCGAGGGGAGAAAAAAGCTAGGAAAATTATGTCCAAGCTTGGATTGAAACAGGTACACAATGCTTCAAATCTTCCCACGTTTCAAGGTGGTTGCATACAAAGTGTAGCTAATTATGTGATTGATTTGCTTTTAGATTACCGGAGTCAACCGAGTTACAATCCGCAAGTCGAAGAACATTCTTTTCGTCATCACCAAGCCCGATGTTTACAAGAACCCTGCGTCTGACACTTACATTGTGTTTGGAGAAGCTAAGATTGAAGACTTGAGCCAGCAAGCTCAGATGGCTGCTGCTGAGAAGTTCAAGGTAATTGAGAGTTTTGATATGGTATCGATGAGCATAGCAATGAGGAAATGTGCATTTGTTTACAACCACGTTTACTGACGATGTGTTTCTTTTGGTACCCAGGCACCTGAAGTTCCTTCGGTTTCTGAAATCCACACGGCTACTAATCTTGCTGGTACTATCCAAGAGGAAGACACCGACGAGGAAGTGGACGCAACTGGCGTTGAAGAAAAGGATATCGAGCTGGTTATGAGTCAAGCGAACGTCTCGAGAGCCAAGGCGATTAAGGCCCTTAAGAAAACTGATAATGATATTGTAAACGCTATAATGGACCTAACCATGTAACACCCAACCAGTTCGTACACGAGCGAAGCGAAACTTATTGGTCATCTTTTTTAAAACATCATTTCAATGTTAAGTATATTTCCTTCTTGTAAACCACACCCCTTTTCTTTAATAACTCGCCGGTAAAACCATGCAACTTGTGTTAATTGCGTGTTTTTCAGTTTCAAACCAAGATTTTATTAGTAAAAACACTGTTGCTACTACATACTTCAAATTCTTCATGAGTTCAACTTCATTTTCATCACATTCATTCCGATAACCACCTTATCGTTTGAAAGGAATAGCCGGTATAGTTGGGAGTCACTGGGCATGAAGTATCAATTACGAGATTTCGACTTATGAACAATGGGAGTACTCATTGTTGCGTGTATTATGGATCAAGTGGTTTACGGTTCGGGGTGTAGTGCAAACTCATCCTTCTTCGCTCAGCTGAGATATGCTATGCTTCCGGTAAGAAGCCTGTTTGTTGTCAGTGCATCTTTTATCGCATAACCGATTTCGGCGAATCTTAGATAAAAATGACTCTTCCTGATTGCCTTACTTGTGGGGAAACTTGTCAAGATGATGTCCCTGAATGGACATTTGAACCTGTCACCAAAAGTTGTCTTCAAATCAAAAAAGAAATGCCAGTAATATTTCTTCTGCGAAGAATCCTAGGCGTTCCTCAAGATCGACTTGAAACTCTTTTGGAATCTATTGGTAATCCCAGTGATTGGGGTATCAAGTTGTGTCCTATGTGTAATAGGATCTTTAGTGAAGCCATGTTCCTCTACGAAAGGCTGATGAAGCTTCACAATGAGTTCGACCAAGTTTCCAAACAACTCAGGGGCCGAATGGAAGCTTGTTTTGGAGTGACGCCCAGCCCAGACCAAGACGAGCTCCAAAACAATACTGGAAGGAAAAGGGTAAAGGCTGGTTTGAGATCCAAATTGAGAGAAGAAAGAGAAATACGCACTGACCTGCGTTCGTCATTAATCCATGAGGTTCCGATTGGTATATTGTTTGAAACGTCTGCAGGTTCATTCATAATTTCAAATGCAACAACTACAAGTTTTTGAATGCTCTTTTTAGACGGCGATGCTCAAGGACCCTCCATCCTCACCGCTGTCAATTTGTTGGATAAGCTGGATATTTCCCTACACCAGAATGGAATTCTTCCATTACTTAAAGTCTAACTCAGGGGCCGAATGGAAGCTTGTTTTGGATTGACGCCCAGCCCAGACCAAGACGAGCTCCAAAACAATACTGGAAGGAAAAGGGTAAAGGCTGGTTTGAGATCCAAATTGAGAGAAGAAAGAGAAAGACGCACTGACCGGCGTTCGTCCTTAATCCATGAGGTTCCGATTGGTATATTGTTTGAAACGTCTGCAGGTGCATTCATAATTTCAAATGCAACAACTACAAGTATTTGAATGCTCTTTTTAGATTGCGATGCTCAAGGACCCTCCATCCTAACCGCTGTCAATTTGTTGGATAAGCTGGATATTTCCCTACACCAGAATGGAATTCTTCCATTACTTAAAGTCAAAAAGGAACTCAATGGTAAAACCCCAAACAATTAAACCCTGTCTTTTGTTTATAAACGGTCACATACACAGCCAAGATGTTCTATGTTGATTTCAGAGGACCTTCCATGCTCTTCCCCACGCCAGATATCAGAAGACCTTCCACAGTCTCCTTATGTTATGGATTCGGCTTTACAAACAGCAACAGCACAGGAAAACGACATTGAACTTGAAGCCACACTGGAGGATGACCATCATGGTGATTCAGACTATTTGCCTGATGAAGAAGGAAGCAACGATGAACATGATAATAGTAGCGAAACCGGCCAGGAAACTGGCTTAGTAGAGGAAAGGATGAAAGAAGTCGCCAGTATTCAAGACGAAATTGAAGAAGGCGAAATTGTCCGCACCACCGCATATAACAGTCCGCAACCTGTAAGGTTAAGCATTGGCTACCAGTGTCCGCTCTGCACTCGGAGATCGATATCCAAAATGTTATGCCATGGACATATCATGCGGGCTCACTTTGGTATGCTATAAGCAACACAAAAACGCCTTTTTAAATTGTAAAAACACGTCTTGGTTAACTTCTAACTGGCAATTTATACCATATAGGTAAAACAAAACCATACGACTGTCATCTCTGTCGGGGTAATTTCAGGCTAGACGCACAGCTCCGTAAGCACCTGGATGACGACCACAATGGAGTAGCAAGTCCTCTCGATGATTCAGATTTCCAAGCCGGTGATTCAGACGATGCGCCAAACGCAAATAAAAGCAGAGAACTACTGGAATGCGACCTTTGCCCGAAAAATAGAAAGTATAAAGCTAAATTCAAGTCTGAGGTTTTGCTGGATATACATAAACAACGTGCTCATGACGGTATGCATAAAAAAATCTGAAATTGAATTTAGCCAGTTTTCCAGTTGTTTTCTAACGTTTTGATTAATTACAGGTGCAAAAATTGGGAAGAAGACGATTTACAAATGCAAAGTTTGCAACTTGACTTTTAGAATTCCCTCTCTGTTTCGCCAGCATATGTATAGGCACAGTCGAAACGAAAAGCAAAAACAAGAAGCTTCAAAATTACACTGCCACCAATGTAAGCAATTGAAAGTTATCAACATTTCTAGTCGATCTGTTCTCAAATACATTTTAACATCTATTATGCAACATTTTTCAGGTAATCGCACATTTAAGGCCATCAGTTTCCTTAACAAGCACCTTGAGAGCAAAGCTCATGCAGACCCTAATCAATACCCATTTCAGGTAAGCTTTCTTTAAACCACATCCAACCAATCCTTCTGTAGCAATCGCAGTTTGAATTTTGATAAATCCTCCTCTAGTGTGAGCTGTGTCCTAAAGGGTTCTACCTGAAGCAATCACTCAATGACCATCATGCCCATGAGCATCACCAGGAACTGAATATTGAACCCTACAAATGCTCACATTGTGGGCAATTGCTCAGTAGCCGAAAAGCTCTGGATAATCATGTCAGAATAATTCACACCAAAGACACTTTGTTCAGGTTTGCAAGTTACATACACTTAATGCACAAGCACAATATCATTAAGGATGACTAAAAGATTTGTTTTCTATTTCAGGTGTGAGCCCTGCAACTTGGGATTCATGTACGATTCAAGTTACGACAGACATATAGCAATAGTTCATACGAAGTCGAAACCACTTCTGTGTTCATTTTGTCCCAAACAATTTGCCAATCCGAATCATTTGCAAACTCACTTGAGAGTGCACACTGGAGAAAAACCGTATAAGTGTGGACAGTGTGGAAAGCAGTACTCTGACAGACCGACATATAGACGCCACTTGGAAACTCACGGAGATCAAGTTTATACTTGTACGATTTGTAATAATAGAGAATTCAAAGTTTGGCATACATACAGGTATGAGTTCAGCTGCTTAAGGGCTTCAATACATTTGAAATTTTTAAACTCATTTTTTAATTATAACTCTTGAACCAATGCAGGACGCATATGAAAACCCATAACCAACACGTTTCGAAGAAGAAAGACGCAGACCAGACGAATGACGTAGTCGCCGATTAACGGTCATCATGAGTGATCCCGGCGATGAAGAGGAGAAGGTTGTTTGTGACGCACGTTTGTATCAGTTTTGTTTGCTCAGGTCAAGTTTAAGTTTTGATCGCTAAAAATGACATTCCTAAACATTTCTCATTCAGATACCTGTCTACCTGTCAAACACCTTATCGAAGAAGCTGTACCTAATCCAATACCCTCAGCGTCCAGCAACGGTCCCTATAAAGAGAACTGAGATTTTAGAGGTAAATGAACCAAGGTTCCAAGTGAAAATTAATGATATGCCGTATGAAAGGAGTTTTTACGGTCCGTGTTAATTATTTTTTACAGACGAAAATGAAGCCAACTCTGGAGAAGATTCAGGTCACATTGGGCGTTGAAACGGAGTCCGAATTTTATGATGAATTTCATGTGGAACTGTTAGCTGGGACTAAACGAGGATGAATATATACCGTAATTAATATAACTATCATTTGTCTAATAAAAATCATTTTTACACGTTGTACACATTTTAAAACTAACTAAAATTAATATGTATCGATTTAACAGGGACACAAGAAAGAAAATAGACAAAACTATTTTGGA
This sequence comes from Salina celebensis, assembly GCA_036561885.1. Classification (NCBI taxonomy): domain Eukaryota; kingdom Metazoa; phylum Arthropoda; class Collembola; order Entomobryomorpha; family Paronellidae; genus Salina; species Salina celebensis. The sequence goes on along the minus strand of JAAXOA010000128.1, from coordinate 29,267 downwards.
ATCCATTTGTCATCCGAAACTGACAAGTTCTTCCCGTTACGTTACAACGTACAAGTAGGCATTATCAAAAACGGTGCTGTACATTTGACTTCATTGAAGTCAGTAGTGCAAATGAAGCCGACAATACCATTTCTGAACAAAGTTGATAAAGCCCGCGATAAATATGGTACTGGCCTAACATGTTTTCTGACTCATTCGAATATAATATCCAAAAACCAGAGAATACTTTTTATTTGTCCCTCCATAGAAAACGCTGGTGCAGAAGCGGAAGACTCTGGAGTCGAAGAAGCTCAAAAAGTAACCGTTAAAATCAAGCGTCATCCTACCGACCCTAATAAGCCTGCCACTTCAACTAAATCTTCGTTAGTAGCTCGTAAAAAGGAAGAAGAGGAGCCGTGGGTGCCTTTAGAGTATGCGGAAGCCTCCAAGGAAACTTTCAGTCAGCTTTGTTCTACGAACACCGATAACGATGAACCCATGTATATCCTAAATGAACGAGATTATCTTGCAAAACTGTTCCCTCTCCATAAAGAAACAATTATCGATGGCTCTGATAAACCTGGCGCAAACAAGCCCACGGTTCCTCCAAAAATCAATGTCCAAGCAATGAGGGAAATGTCATTAGCAGACCAGCTAAAAATGCTCATGGTTAACGGGAAAGTTATGACCTATGATGATATAACAGAATTCCTGATTTCTCGACTTAAGCAAAATGTTGACGATCCAACACTACTCAGGACGCTTCAAACAGTTAGCTGTGTTAGTGCAGGGATGCTGGGTAGCCAAAAGTGAAATTTTATATCCTGATGAGTTTAAATCAAATGCAAATGGAGTGGCCGGACCGGTCATGCAAGCAGCCAGAGATACTGTGGTAAGTTAACTGTAAATTATTTAATTGCTGGTTGAGATTGTTAAGTTCATATCCTTTTATTTTGTTCTGTACGACAGTTGAGTTTTTTCACGGAGCAACGTTTCGTGGAGAGGAAAAAACTTCTTCCTATTTTGCACATTCCCAACGAAGAGCTAACCGAAATTTTGGAGAAAGTTGCAACTAGAGTGATGAGGAAAGGATGGGAGTTCATGCTTCCCTTCGATCATTCATTTGTGGGGAAGTACGCAGACGTAGTGCAGCGTCAAGGGATGATATGGGATGTAAAAAACCAACACAGAAAAAGAAAAGAATCTGAAACAGGAGGAAAAGAATCCCAGTCATCCCTGAAGCCTCCGCGATCCCCTCCACGTAGACGACAATCAAGGACCATGTCGTATTCATCAGATAATGATAGTGGTCCTGAGACTGAAAGAAGTCGCCGAGCATCAGGTGGAAGTGCCGGAGGACGACAGAGAAGACCAAGTGCACGTTCAACAGAACCAACTTTATTAGGAGTACCATCAAAAGCCGAAAGTTAATAAAATTATATGAATTGTTAAGTTGAAGCAATTGTGCAAGTATTTATTTAAATACCGATATGGTTTACATATTTACTGGTTCATGATCTGAGACTGAGAAGGGTCATTATATACAATCAAATCTGCTACATGAGAGTTGTCACGAAACTTATTAGCCGTAGAAGAGCGTGTTTTACGAACTGGCACAGATTCGGTGTCCGTCTGACGATTCCGAGACGCCACGAGTCCGCAACCATTAGAAGACATTCGGGTTGTTTCTGAATCTTGAACAAGCAAACCTTTCACTGCCAAAGTCTGCTTGATTTGACTCATGTCCCTGTTGGCAACATCTACTCTGCGCCATAAGCCTTGAAAGCGGGGATCCACCGCTGGCAACTGGGACAATTTCGGATGGTTGGGATTGTAGTGTAAAACCCGAGTGTTAGCAGCACAAGTTACCTCAATGATTTTCTTTTCCTCCAGCAGTTTCTAAAGAAATACGAAATACACCAAGATTCAGAACTCAAAGCATAATGTATTTCAACCTCATGGTTGAGAGACTATGAATACAAACCTCAATCACTATTTTGCCGATTGAAGAACTATCTTCAACATAAGAACGGAGGATCCCTTTGGCTTCATTTTCAGATTCATACAATGTCTTCAAATGTGCAAGAAGAGCTACAGGAGATGAACAGCGCTTGTTAGGATAAGGGGTCTCATATCCGTATCTTGGTACATCTCCAGGAAGAATCCGAATCCGTGGATGGTTTACGAATCCTGTAGTCTCCAACCACTAAAAATGTGAAAAACAATCCTTGTTGGTATGATTTACATCTCAAAATGCTTTTCATTTTAAGCAATGTGACAATCGCTAATAACCTCTTTAACTCCGTCTGAAACTTGACATTCCTGAATCTGGTCTAGTAGTTGATCCAAGGTTGGGCGGCGACATTTCCCAGACAAAAAGCAATTTTTCAAAAAGCTAACTATTCTCCCAAGAAGTTGGTACTTTTGCTGTGGACCAATTGCTAAGCTCACCTGTCTGTGAAAAAACCAAAAATTGAAAAGAAAGGTTCGCAAAAAATAATTGTTGTAGTAAAGTTGTGCCTTTTCTCTATTGCATTTGTTTTTGGAAAATCTAACCTCTTATTTCCGGCGAGCAGAAGTAACTTCCTTTGACCGTTAGAATCCATTGAAGCATTTTGTCCTGTACCGGTCATCCGTGAAATTCGCTTCATCTTCTTGGAAAATTACCCTTTCTTCTGGCTAAAGATTATTGGCAAAAAATGAATGAAAAATACCACGTGTCCGTGTGTGTCTGGACTCTGGACTGCGATTTTTAATGACAACTGACAACTAACAACTACGCTCTATTCATCAACAAAGCACACGGAAGGCCAATTTAGCTATCTAAATGCCGAAAAGTAGTTTTAAATGAAGTTTGCAACATTGAAGATGTGAGTTGGCCTACTCTCGTGCTGAAAATCGGCTTGCTAGTCTTGTGGTATTTCGGCTACTGAATTCTGGTGTGTGTATGCAAATATTTGACTCGAGTCGAGAGTGAACCAATGAACTAAGAAAGCGAGCGAGTTGGTGTTTCATTGTTTCTCGTTCCTTTCATCCTCAAGCCCGTTCCGTAGTCGGATTTTTCTGTTGGTTGGTTTTAGTAGAACTCTACCCCAGGCAGGCTTGCGCTCTGTAGTTATCTAGTTATCAAGTCGACGTACATGCAAACGCTCTGTTTGCTTTTAATGCGAACATTCCTCAGTTGTGATGTGAATCAGAAAGCAGCAGGGACTAGGAAGTAATTGCGTGGAAGAGAAACATTTTGAGTTGGTGGTACCTCAGGCTTTTAATCAGAAATCAACGGTGTAAGGTAAGCTGACAAACTTTAACTGCTTGATTGATGTTTTGACAATTAAAAGGTCTAGTTGGTCTTCATGAAAACATTTTAATAAATAAATCGGTCGATTGTTGGTTTCAGATTAAGATGGACTGGGACACAGAAAGTACAGGCGGTACGTCTATGGTGGGAAGTGTTGGATCGGGATCTCGGTCGCATCATGAGGGGTTTCCTCGTGGCCGGTGCCGTTGGTTGAACAGGTCCACCAGGTGCTCTGAACGAAGTTCCAACTACGATACAGCTTCTGAAGGATCGGCGGGGAAGTTTGGTTCGGGAGTAGGTCGTGGAAGCACAAAGGGAGAGCGGAGAAGAAGCAAAGAAACTAAGAACCGCAGTTTGTACCGTCAGAACTCTGAAACCGGTACCCCAAATCTTGACGACTACGCGTACACTATGACTTGTGAGAATATTGGATTTGGAACACTTAAAGGACAATCGCCGGTAACCCTACCCAGGTTTCTGACTAAGAAGCATGTAATCAACCAAACCCGCTGGATTTTAAATGACAGTGGCCCTGTACAACTTCCTTTGAATACGGTAATTACCGCCATCCTGTTAGCAGTGGACAAGAAAGATGTAATGTACTTCCGAAATGTTGAACCGGAAGAATACATCGAAATTGATCGAACTTCCTGGAAATTTATGCACAAAGATCTTCAAAGCTCATATGCGGAAGTCAAGAATCAAGCTAAGTACTGCATTGGCCAAGCAGAGGACAAATGGGTTCCAATACTTGGCGAAGTAGTAGTTGTTCGAGTGGGAAGAGTAGAGGAAACCAATTTTCCGTTGCGGGAACCTGACCACTTCAACGAGGCAACACCCTGTTACGAGCGAGCGGTCGTAATCGGCTTGGACCCATATAACGGAGTGAAGGTGGATCTCCTGGATGACTACGGATCTGGATGGGTAAAGCCGGTGGAATGTTACAAGATCTTTGATAAATTCACGTACTTAGACGCACAAAAGTACGCCTGCGAAATGTCTGCACTCGGTCTTGTTCAACCAAAGCACGTATTAGGTGCTGCGCTCAAACGATTTCCTATCAAAGGAATTTACTCTAACAGAAACCTAAACCACATGGACATCAAGTGGACAGGAGACGTCGCGCCCTCTGGGAACCCACTAGTTACAGTGAATGTAAATATGAAGATGAATCGGTCGTTAGATCTGCGAATGCACGTGTTTCGTCAATGGACAGGAGACGTCGCGCCCTCTGGGAACCCACTAGTTACAGTGAATGTAAATATGAAGATGAATCGGTCGTTAGATCTGCGAATGCACGTGTTTCGTCAGTTGCCAAAGTTATTGGACCCAATCTCGACGTTGTCAATGGATGAGTGCAGTATCGCTAGGGTGCTTGACATTAGCAAATTTGGCTTCATGCATCTTCGTCTTAAATCCCATGATTCGCTGTTCATGAGCATCCGTGAGAGTTTAGAGTCGCTCGCAAATGTATCCACGGACCTCGCTCTCAAGCCGAAATTTTTCAAGACGCCTCCAAGAACGGGAAAAGCATCGGATATTTACATAATTAAGTTGTCAGGAGTGGAGGGCGAACGAGATCCCAATGAAAACGTATTTTATCGTGTAACCATCGAAAAAATAACGGGAGCTTCCGGCACGACATGGGATAAGGTATGTCCGGTTTGTTTAATTTAATAATTATCCAACAAGTACGTGTAGCAAAGACGATATTGTATCTGCGTAGTACATAATTTCTTCAGAGAGGACCGTTCAAAACTTATATTAATTAATCAACAATTTTAGTTTACGGACAAACAGAAGCAGATTTATTCATCCATACACCATACGATTTTTACCTTTGCCACTACCACAAAGTATAATCAATTGTACTGTTTTATGATCTTTTAGGTGCTCGTCAAATGTTTGGACCACCTTGTCATGCGAGAAGTATCCATGGATGAACTGATCCCGTTAGGCAGGATTTATCCGGATCTGAAGTACATTCCGCCGTTGGTTTGCCGAGTGCACCTTCATACAGTCATGAAAATCACTGGAGACTTGGATGTAGTTAAGTCATATTTAACTAATCGCATTGTTAAAATCCGGGTGAGTGCTTCGAATGTTAAATTGTATTTGCTTATTTGATTTGGTGTTCTCTTGTGGTAAATGACTCTTTTTACTTACAGTTGGTACGTGCCTATCCCCTCTCTGTGTGTCCCCCGGAAGTAATCATCAGCCTGTTTTCAGACCCAGGGAATTTCCAAGACCCTGCTGCTGATTCCGTTGCTCCCTGGCTGATTAAAAAACGGTGGGCTGAGGAGACCGATTCGAAGCGCATGAAATGCTATGAACATTTTGTCAACCAACGTGTGGCGGAACTAAGGTACGAAGAGGAGCTCAAGCGCACTGAAGGTTACCATCGCATCTACATGTGTGATAAACCAGACAGGGGGTTCGAAAAGTACTTAAAACAGCACATGTTCACTGGCGAACTCATCGAATTTCAACGTCCAGTAATGAACCGATTGTCTCGTGCAACCTCCATGCACTCCTTCAAGTCGGTAATAAATATCGACGGTCTGCCAAGATAAATCAGTTTGGTAATTTGTAATCAGTAGTTAGTAAGAGCTGTTTAATCAATTTGTAAACATAGCTAATGCCAGTTTTGTTAACTTTTCCAGTTTAAGACAATTTCAAAGATAGTTTTATGTCTACAATTTAGTGCATTCGATTTCACGTCCATGATATCTAGCGATAGTAGTAGTAGTAGTTAATGACGAGGCAGTGTTAACGGACATTACAACGATTGAGGATGGGCTGTTGCATCCAGCTTGATCGCACGACAAGCAAGTTGTATTATGACCGTTGGGGCGATGTAACTCTCCCTTCCTTCTCCCTTTCGATGTTCGAACACTGGCTAATCTGGTGGTGATTTAATTAAATTTTTATTGTATTAAATGTCTAGGGTAGCTCATAGTATTACTATTATGGATGAATTGTTACCTTTTAAATGTTTTCGACATGATTGTATCTTCGAAGTAATTTGTACGAAACGATGTAGATTTGTTAAGTTTTCGTACTTCATTTAATGCTGTTTTCCGGTGAGGATGGGTTAACATGTTCCCAACGTGTTGTAATGACTATTCGTAAAAAGAACATAATTAAAGTTGCGTTTTTAAAAATCGTAGTGGCATTTGTTGGCTTATTTCGTACATTAAATTTTTGAAGCCGAACCAATGCATGAACTAGATTCCCAGGTATCATTTCCCATAATTTGTAGTATCCCAATGAAGAAAAGATAAGAATTGGCACAGTGTACGGTCCAGGTTGTCGCGGATCTTCAATATCATACCATCCAATCGGGGTAGCTAGCTCGGAATGAAAAGCAAGCGTGACTGCTTCCAAATCCGGCTCAGGTTCCAACGGAGGCCCCTTCTTTGGTGGTGGCGTGGATGTGATAACAGGTTCAGCTGTGATTACTCTAATTAAATCCTTTTCCGCAGGTATCAGAGCCATCATCGGGATCCCCTTGTCCTGATTCCAGGATGCCAATGACGTAACCATTTCAGCCCACAACCACCCCTTTTTACTGGCAGCGGTTAACGGAATATTTGCAGGGAATGTTCCCATCTCCATAATCTTCGTAACAGCTACTGCCGATCGAATCGCCAGGTTTTCAAAACATTTCCCTTCAGCTTGTTGTTCCAGGAAATGGGAATTTACCATGCTCACATTATATAACTCATCCAAGTAACGATTTGCTCGACAACTTAATCTGCCAATTTTGGAAGTTCGTAACTGCCAAAGCCATTGAAGAAGCCTATTGGTCGCTGCTGTTTCAGGATCTTCCATAGCCATTTGCATTTCTTCCTCAGGATCAAGTTGTCTGATATCTTGTGAAGAGTGTCCTTCATGATTGTGCAATTTACATGGATCTTCCACACATCCCACTGGATTACTTTTGAAACTTCGCAGTACCCGGGGTCCAGGGAGGAAACTTTTCGTCCGAGTTATAAAAAAGCTGCTGGACTTTTTAGGGACTTGCTTCGTCCCTGGTGGATTATGAACTAAATTTGCATTATTCACGTTTTCGGTTCTCATTTGGTGTAAAACGATTCTTAGAATGTCGCCACTTATTTCCCATGATGGTAACTGGCTATTCCTTACAATTTTGATTGTACTTGGTGAGCACCGGCTTACTACGTGAATGACTTGGGCCAAATACTGAATTTGCCGGGTGGAGAAAGCGTGTGGGCAGATAAATTTGGGTTTGGGAGCATCACTCATAGCTTTCCCCCAACTAACAACGAGCTCTTCTTGTGTTTCCATTGTTTTCTTCATTTTCTCCAAGTATTCGTGTATTTCAGGGTCTTCAATATCCAAGTGGTTCAATGGTAACTCTTTTATCAACTGAACCATCGAGTGATAAATGGAATCCTTGTGACCACTGGCGTTGCTACACTGATCAAACGCATCATTGTCATAGTATTGTTCAGATGATGGTCCCGGTTCAGGTTTGGCCACTAAGTTTTGAATGGAAATTCCAGGATTCTCAGAAATTGGAAATGGGAACAGAGATGGCCGAGCCCGTTGAAGGGCCACAGACTTTTCAAATTCACATGCTACTTCTGCCATTGAACGTACTGTATGAGGAGGTGAACACTTCTCTCCAACACCACCTCTTCGACTACGTAAGGAGCCGCCAGCTTCAGAGCTTGGTCGGCTCCCAAACTTCTTAAGAAAGTTTGCTAGAGATTTGGTTGTACCTTTGGAAGCTGTTGGTGCCCTGGAAGGAGTCACATCTTCACCAAACGGGTTCACACCAGAGTAGACCAAATCGGATGTTAGCTTAGGAGGTGACCCTCTTTCGTGAATATCCAACTCTTCAAACTTCAAACCAAATTCGTCTTCCAAATCGTTAGTTTCCATGAACTGGGGTATGTTGATATCCTTGTAATCTTCAAGGTTATCCGGAGACTCTCGAATTCCCTCTAAATCCTTCAATACAATTCTCGTCTCTCTCGACCCGTTATACTCCATGTTCCCAGTATCTCCTCCTTTTCCCCATAGTCCTCTCAGCACGTTTATTTTCGTGAAGTAATTGGAATGAAATCCTTTATCAAACCCGTCCACCGCAGTTTTCATCAAATGCACCAGTCTCGTCCCAAAATTTCTTGGTGCCCAATCATCCACCCGCGAGAACTCCTCTAACTCGCCTAAAAAACTACTAACAAGGAAATCCATCGGCATGGTTTTCTCCTCTTCCTCGCCATGAGCATCCTCAAGACCTCCACATAAGAAATTTGTTTGCAAAGTTTCCAACAAATGTCTCGGATTGACACAAAACGCACCGTAAATTTTATACACCCGCAGCATAACACTGCTTGGATGGAACAGACATGTCAAGTGGTTCTCACTCGGCCAAAACTCCAGGTTCCAAAGTGTCTCAAAACTTGTTGGAAACAAAAGACATCCCTTCAACAAAGCCTCCGCGATTGTCAACATGGCAGGATGGTAGAGCGGAACACGTTCTGTTACATTAGCGTTGACTCTATGATAACCGTGCTCATAAAACAAACACGGACGAATAACGACTTCCGTTGTGTGGTATGTAACAGTAATTGTGCTTTTTAAATGGTCCACAGTTGTCTTACAATGAGAGAGCATATTTTGCAGACGTACAGGAGGTTCACTGATTAAACGGAAAATTTTCGGAACGGAAGGATGACAACAAAGTTCCTTCAAAAGATGAGGACCAACGAGTTGTACGTGAGGGATATCGGATGAAAGCTTCTCATTGTCTAACGATTGGAGCGTTTTTGTAAATGCTGTAGCAAAAGCTTGAAAGACTTGGTGACTGTAGTAGGCTTTGTTTGGGGCAAGGAATACGTGACAGTCCGACATTGTCTCAGGTTTCCCAGAAGGTTCCTCGTCAGATTCTGTTTCATACACTGTCTGGGCTCCATAATCCTCTCGCGAAGACTTTCGTGGAAGGTATATTTCTACTTGGCCAAAGTTAGGTTTTCCGGGTTGGTCGGTAGATGATTTGTCTTGAGGATCGTGCGATGTCAATGAGAAATTTATTTTTTCAAGAACAACTGCATATTCATTCTTGTTTGTGTATGGAATCTGAGTTTTTAGAAACACAAGAAACTTCCGAAATTATTTCTAAAGCATTTTCTCGATTGATTTAAGTTTACTTACTATCTTACCATGAAATTTGGAAGACGGCGAACTATGAAAGTAGATTTTAATTGTAGGGTAATCCCTGCCAAGTCGCCGAATCGTTTGCACCAGAATTTCCTCGATTATATTGACATTTTCTACCCATTGTTGGCCATTTAGTTCCAAGGATTTTTCAATTGCCAAGTATGGATCAGGATTGCCTAATGGGGCGGGATGAACTTTGTTGTTCACAGAATATGAAGATCGAGACATTTTCGTTATGAGACCTGTTGAACCAGGCGAACAAGTTAAAAATGGGCAGCTCTCAAATTGAAAAATTCAACATTCATATAAAATGACATTTGATATATGTATTGTTTTCATACGACAGTGAACGCTGGAAGAGATCATCACTTATGTAGTATGCTCTCATTTGCCAAAATAAATCCTAGTGATTCATTTCATAGACTCAGATTTTCAATTGTAGCTCGGATGGAAAAAAGAGGTTTGATTTATTTATGCAGAGTTTTAAAAGTATGAGCATGGAATATGTACTGTAGCCAAAAATGAGGGAGAGAAACGGAAATAAAATGAATGGTTGAATGCATCATCATAATATCATCAAAAACATGAGCCGCATGCATGATAATGGAAAAATGTTTTGGTAGGAGTNAGAGAAACGGAAATAAAATGAATGGTTGAATGCATCATCATAATATCATCAAAAACATGAGCCGCATGCATGATAATGGAAAAATGTTTTGGTAGGAGTTTTGCATAAAAACTAATTTCTCAAATGGGGTTGAGAAGCTATTACAACGTATTCCGGTCCACTTTGTGATGTTCAGGCAGTCAAAAAAGTCAGTGGGTGGAAACGGATACAGCTAGAGTAATTGTACGCTGCCCCAGTCAGTTCAAAATGTAATCATGATACCATACACCTGGCTATACTCGCTGTCGAGCTTGATTACAACTTTTTGTTAGTATTCTTCATTATATTAATTTTTCTGCTGTCTTTCTGTTGCCAGTCCTCTACTGTCGCGCGAATATGGAACTCGTCGGGGAATCCATAAAAAATTGTGCGCTGGTTTATTAATTAGCGTCCATCACAAAATGAATCCTGTGGAATACTTATGATACTGCATACTAATTAAATTACTGCATCCTAATATCCTAAAGCAGCTAAGCCTGATCCAAGTTTACTTCTGAAAGTCAAAAAGGCATGCTACAAGGCAACAGCCACATGAGGCTTAATGTTTTATGGCGGACCTATGTTCGCATGGACGATTTATCTGGAATGGGAAGTGTTTCGCGGATAGGAAGCAGTAAGCAGCAAACTAACCGTACTACTAACTTCCGGTGGTCACCCCTCCTGTTGATTCATCCCGACTTGTGCTGGATGCTTTAGATACGGAAACAGGTTGAAATCTGTTTTATGCTATTGCATTCCATTGCAATATGTGTATGTATGTATAAGTAACAAATGTTACACCCATTGCCAGTTTTGCAGGGCACGAGCAATGAATTTGTACTTCAAGATCTACGTCAACACCAGCGAAATGATGTCATCAACTCATATTCACAACACAGCAGAAACTAGATAGAATGCTTCATTTGCTATTTTACCATTGAGCTCCTAGTATTTATATCGAAAATCACAATTTCTATAATTGCTAGTTATGTTCTTCCTGTTTTTCCAACATATGACCGCCCCAGGCCCCAGGTGTAAATACGCATCTTGTATATCTATGTTGTATTGCCATATAGACCATCCGTTATGAGTTTTAGATGTCCGTTATGAGTTTTGTTTTGGGGTTTTAGTTTTAGGTTTGTAGACTAAATTATTCGTCAAGTTTTCCAGCATCATATTCAATCTAGTGGTAAGCACCTTATAGGAATTTTAGGTATTAGAATTGGAAGCAACAAAATTTTGGTAAACACACCCGAGTCAATAAAGAGTTTTCTAAATCCAACAAGTTAAAAATTATCGGCACGGTGTAAGAGAAGTATTCATCAAGGAAGTATGCCTTGTTGCGGGGGAGGTGGTGGATGTCCCAGAAGACATAACACGTTTAGCAGAGTAAAAAACACTACTTTCATTACTTCCTTTTGCATCAAAACATAAATTTATATTGTTTCACATGAAAAATTTCGTTCTAGACATGTGGAGCAAAAACTCCATGCTGTTGCATTCCATTCTGCCCCCTTAGCGCTTCAGGACCTGATTGTTGTACTAGTCCATGTGCTGTACCAACGTGCTGCCTGGCTCCCCCGAGGTAGTTCACTTTATGATCAGTTTAAGATAACAGATGTGTAACGTGTGCTTCACAATTTCGTAGACTGACCGTGTGTCCCCCAAATGCATGTGGACCATGCTGCCAACCCCTTAAACCCTGCCCTCCTAGATACCCCTTAAATTCTTGCCTTCCAAGACTTTGCTGTCCTCGTCCATGCGGGTAATTCTTTATGGGTGTGTGTAAAATATATTTTTAAAAACAGTTTTTAATCATTGGTTATGCTCGTTCAACTTATAGCACTGATCCTTGTATTAGTCGAACTAATAAGTGTTACTATCCAGTACCCTGTTGGTAAGTTTCTTTTGATGCGTTGTTTCCTACTATTGCTGAATCAATCTTAGTAAAAATATGCTGATGATTTGATTTTGTAGCCCCCCACGTAATAAAAAAATTCCACTCATCGTCTCCCTCCCAGTTGACATATCCAAACAATGTCCTCTCCCATTGTGCTATCCCAAATGCTCTCATCCTTGTCCATGTAGATGAAAAAACCTGAACTAAAACAAATTCTTCTCTCATGTCCATTTTTACGTGCGCATTTTGGCTAAATTAATTGAAATAAATTACAAGTCAGTGTCATTGAGTTTTGAAGTAATATGCTTGTTTTATTTGACTGCACATGGAACAAAGATTCCAAGCACTACTGGCAAATTTGACATTTTCTCTTTCTGTGCGATAAACAAGGATAAAAACCAAAAACGCATCCATTTCTTCAACCAAAGAGCTTAGATTAACCACGGTTTTAGTCACTGTCGTGATTGGAAACTATTGTGCAATGAACATTTTATTTTCATATATATTGAACGTATTTAGTCAGACATTATCAGGATTAATTTACATCATCGCATATCTCCCCGATCTCCCCTCATAAGTATCCTACGAAATTGTTCATACCAAGTCAACTGTCAAAAATCCCTGTCATAAAGGTAAGGTAATCTCAACAAAATTACGTTTGAGTTTTCAATCATTGACGCTACTAGAGCTAATCTTTCGTTTCTATCGATTAACCCAGTTCAAACTACAAAATGGCCTGTGGTTGCTGTTGTATGGTTTGTCCAACACCTTGCTCTCCAAAAAGATATTGTATGATGTATGTTCGGCCGATGCCTCCTCGATTGTGTTGCAATCCTTGCCAGCCAGATTGCAAGTGTTCTGCCCGTTGTAACAGGTGGTGTTGTAGGCCCAAGTGGGATTCCTCTTTTGCCCCGAAGGACGCTGCGTGCAAATTAGACTTATGCTTTCCCTGCCTACCACCTTTATCTTGCAGGTAAACCTTTAACAATTATGTTGGTATGTCATTCTTAAGCTTGTTAGGTCCTTTAGTCGTGTATTTGTTAGTTTACTTACAATGTGTACCGAATGTGTATCGCATTATTGTTTTGCATATGCGCTTCCTTTCGCAATCCATGAAATATTAGTAACTTTTTCCTTTTTCTCTGATTGTATGCTCTATCACGTTCAAGTCGTTCTCCGCTTAATAATTTATACTTGCATGAATTCATATACATACTATAGGAATATGAATTTCTGCATTGGTCTGTCCTGGTCTATGCGTTGCAAACTTATTTACACATCAGGCAATGTAAGGTCACACTAACCTTGTTTTTTCTTTTGCATTTTTGCAGATATAACACTTGGATATGTAACAACAGTGTACGACGAACTGACAGCAACTTAATACCATCCTTAGTATCCGGTTCCGTAGAGAAAAAAGGCTGTAACTTGGTTGCGGTTGATCCCCCTGCTCCATACGACTGCGGTCCTCCATGCCCTTGCCATTGCCCAAACCCAGGTCAATGCTAAAAATGTGAATACTTCATCAATTGCAGCTAGGTTATTTTCAATTTTATGTGGAAACTCGTAATTCAATGAAACATTGCCTTCAACGTCTTGGTCTTGCTGTTGCGTAGCTTGAAAACAAGATTACGGTTTGGACTGGGCCCGATATCGTGCAAAATTTTCCAAATGAGATTATCCCAAATGCTGTTGTTTCAACAATAAAATTACAAATGAATACCTCCTGCATTCCTGTGAAGTTTCAATTATTGAATTCGCTGTACTTAATCATTGCACCATGTTCATGACCGAGTATTTATGACTAAGTCATAGTTACTTCAATTTATATTTATTTTTAGTTTTACAGACGTAGCACAACACAATTGTCATCTTTTAAATCAAAGCCCGATATAGATCTAGTCTCTGTATTCATATTTTACCCAAAGATCGAACTACTTACTCAAATTTCTTAATTCACAATGGCCTGTTGTAAACGAACTGTTGGCCCCTACAATCCAGGATGCTGTGGAGAAGCGTGCCCACCGCAGGGCGTGAGTTATTATACTAATTCATTAATTTAATACAAAACTGTCTGGTTTAAACATTTTGCATTGCACATATTAAAGATGGGTGAATGCTCAATGAGCCATTGCCCACCCAGCATATGCTGCACACTTTTCAAGACGATGCTAGATCCATGCTCCAAGATGCTGGAAAGAAATGTTCGTCGTAATGTATGTGGTCCCTTCACATTTCATGATATCACTGCGCAGTGTTTTAACGTTCACAAGTAATTGAACTTATTGACATTATCGGTAGGTTTATGGGCAGGTACGATTACGTCCACCATGCCCGCCTCTCAGACCATGGTGTTGTGGAGTCAAGTCCGAAGCGTCACCTTGCTGTCCAGGTACATAATTAGAAAACATGCAAAAAACATGTCCATCCTACTTAAAAGTTGTTTTAAGCTTTTCTTTTTCTCAACAGCTTCCAGAGTTTCAAAAAATATGTCTACCTCATATAGCTCAGGAGGATGGTATGGTTTATCAAAGTTTCGTCAGATTATGCACAAAAGATCTTGCCCTGTATCTGAATTAATTTAACATCTGTATCATTTCCGCAGTTGTTCCGGATCTTCAGGAAATTCGTGCCCACCTCCACCTTCTGACTCGTGTGAAGCTCGAAAGCCTGTCGTGGTGTCATTCAAATGTCCCACTACAAGTTACCCAATGGCCTGTGATCCGCCGGTAAGCGGGTGTTTTAAGTGTCCCTTACCTTTAACACAAAAATGTCGCTTAGGCAAGTACGGGGCTCCTGGAATTTAAATTGATGACTCGCATTAAGTTATCATGCAGAATCCAAGAAATTAACAAATCCTTCAGTGACGTTTTCATATATCTGTTCACTTGACCATAATTCCAAATTATCGACTGAAACAATAGTAAGATAAGACTTAACAATAAAACTTATCACAGTCCCTGTACAAACTTAAACCCTGTCAAAAATCAAATGTAAACCCTGTTCTGAACAATACTTGAGCTCGACATCATCTCAACATCTCGACATCCTCACACCTTCATCTGTAGATATTATGTATTATGTAGTTACAATGAAATATGCATAATATGCATGCAAACTTAAATATTCTGGATTCATCAAAAGTTTTATTACACAATTTGATACCTTCGAATTTCCAAGTATTTTTAACAGTTTGGGTTTCAAGGTTAAGTACGAATAGCTTCTAAAGATCAACTAGCGATTAAGTAGATAAAATCCATAAATTGTTATCGTTTCTTCGAATTCCTCTTACGTTCTAACTCTACCGCCCAATTATCAAATATATTTTTAGTACTCATAGCTTTCTTCTATTCCTAAACACATAATCTGATGTATGCATAGTTTTATTCCATTAACATGTATTTATCCTAAGTACAGTAATTATAGTTTATACTTTCCATTCCAATGTTCTAATACAAAACAAATATATTCCGTCCAGGCAAGCCCGAACAAATAACACAAACCCAGGTACGACAAAAGAATGAAAGTTGATAGACCCAAAACGAATGTTGCGACACGCGCGGTATAAAACATTTAGGTAAGGCTAAACATAAAAAGAATAGACTGGTTATCCATTATGCATGATTTGTAAATTCAAATTAAGGTTCTTTTAAATACGTACAGATTTCGCAAAACAAATTAATGAAAAACTTAGATTTAGTATTTCAATACGCATTATCTGTTCGCATTTAATTCAATATTATTCAGTTTTTTCTTACTAGAATATAACGAATCAGATATAACCTCTTACGCAATTATAGGAATACATTTATCTACTTTATAATAAGGCACTTGAAGATATACGGTTAAGATTTAAGTATTTCCGCATCATAATATTTTCTCTTTTTCTGTTTGTGCAACACAAACATTTTGTGCAGTCCAGTAAGTGTACCACGACTTGGACAGCTTTATGTAGTAAAAATATTATTTACACTTCAAAACTTCATCCATCCGAAGAAGACTTACTATAATCATATCTCTCACAACATTTTTACTTAATACTGCTCCATGATTCAATTAAATGCATACATTCAAGGATGGGAAACAGTTATTATACCTTTCCCATATTTCCATACTTGGTTTGAATGCAACAATGGATTGGAATTCCTAAGGTGTTAACAATCTACTTCATTGGGCTCTTTCTGAATTGCTTCGTACGCTTTCCCATTTAAAGCTATGATTTCAGGTGTATAATTACAATTGCTTTGAACAGGTGTACACTGCTACATTCATAAAATACAACTTCATACTATGCAATATGCATGCTGTATATGCGAAGTTTTACACAGTTGACATTGTTTTAACCAGTCCTAAATTCCCAACAATAAATTATGAGTTGAGTAACAAACGTAAATATTCACCCGTGACATTTGTTCGAAACCAGAATTTTCAGAACTACGAATTTTCTTCAAATTGAATAAACAAAAACGTGTTGGAGAAAGTAAAACTTAAAACACAAAGAGTATTGGTCATAAAGTTATATAATTATGATTACAAATATACACAACATTAAAATCGTTCATATATTATATCCGTTTGTATATACAAATACATAATAATTTAAGCAATTTGTCCACATTCTAGCTCCTAAGTTAGTACAATATTGATACATAATATTCACAATGGTATTATCTATGTACAGATCACTGGTATTACAAGTATTAAACACAACCGAAGCACTGTATACCTTTCAATTATCATCTTCTTCTCGATTCGTTATCGCTATTGGAATGTAGCCTGCAAGAAAGAAGCCATTTTGTAGTATAAAAGTATACGAAGAGAAGTAGAAAACTTGCTGGAATCGGTGAGCTAGGTAGACTTCGCCAGCCCAAATTGTTCCCATGTTGCATCGCCGCTGGGTGCTCTCCTACTAGGTTACACAAAAAAAACGAGACAGTTCAAAATTAAATTTCATTTTCCTTCACGACTTGAGGAGTAATAGGTACACGGGAAATAAATTGGGATGATTAAATGACAGGATATTTGGAAAATGCACGGAAGTATTTTCAGGTAGCCCCAGGCTTACATGTTCGCGACAACCTGAGAAAGTTTAATTTCCCAAACAAGACATTCTTACTTTGGGAGAATTGAAAAGTACTTCTCGGAAATGAATTTGATAAATTTCTAGGCTATATGTATTATACTCACAATAGATTATACTGATTTTTGGTATATGATCACACGCAACGTTGATTACTGCTTTGCTGTTGATAGCTATTCTGTTAAAAAATAGACTACCTTCAACGAACGCTTTTTGAAGTGCAAAATTCTCAACTTTTGAAAAGAATTTTTGGCAACCCAAAAATATTCAAAGATGGAGTTGCTTCCCTTTGACCTCACGAGTGAACAGAGTCCTACTGCACTTCTCGGAAATGAATTTGATAAATTTCTAGGCTATATGCATTATACTCACAATAGACATACCGATTTTTGGTTTTTAATCACACGCAACGTTACTGCTTTGCTGTTGATAGCTATTCTGTTAAAAATAGACTACCTTCAACGAACGCTTTTTGAAGTTCAAAATTCTCAACTTTTGAAAAGAATTTTTGGCAACCCAAAAATATTCAAAGATGGAGTTGCTTCCCTTTGACCTCACGAGTGAACAGAGTCCTACTACACATTCCTTTAGGCATGATGCAATCGTTCAAGGAGAAATCAAAAAGATGTTTGAGCTATTCTACTCCAATGCCCGCAAATGCCTTGTACAAGTACCTTTTATACAGAACTTTAATAGTGAGATTTATGAAATCAGGACTGTAAAAAAAGAGGTCTCTGAAGGAAAAATTCCGTGGGCTTCTTTAAAAAATCCTTTCGCAATTCATTTAACTTGAACTCAGTAATTGGATGGTGATGATGAAATAATTTGTTTCATAACTAACCTGAAATCGACAAACTTCAATATTATACTTAGCCAATTTGTTGATCCTTAAAAATGTTGAGATTTTTTTGGGCGTATTTTTAAAAGTAAATATAAGAAGCGATTTTAATCGCATTGATTTTCATTATTTCGGTAGGCTGATCTTCCAAGATGTTCCAGCTATGTCAAGGTCTATCTCTTTTTCTCTCTGTGGATGCTGCATGCTCTGAGTAGACGGAGTACGTGACTTTGCGTAGTAATTACAGTAATTTCGATGCAACCTCAGAGTGAAAGCGATCTCACCAGAAACCAGTAATAAAATGTTGAGATTTTTTTGGGGGGAAGTACTAAAAGTAAATATAAGAAGCGATTTTAATCGCGTTGATTTTCATTATTTCGCTAGGCTGATCTTCCAAGATGTTCCAGCTATGTCAAGGTCTTATCTCTTTTTCTCTCTGTGGATGCTGCATGCTCTGGGTAGACGGAGTACGTGACTTTGCGTAGTAATTACAGTAATTTCGATGCAACCTCAGAGTGAAAGCGATCTCACCAGAAACCAGTAATGATCCAAGATCCATTCTTTGTGCAAATGTGCGGATCCATACGTGTTCAAAAAAGATGCGTGCTCTTAAAATCATTAGGTGACAAGTTATGGAATCCTTTTCTTCATGAGATGACTAGCAGTTTTGACCATGTCAGGCCTGGAAGATGAACAAGCCATCAAAGTTTGGTGATATGACCACTGATGATTACATCTGTGACAATCCGTGGAGACTTGTATTATGACTCGGGACATTACTCCTTAGGAGAAAAATTGCTATCATAAAGTTAGCAGGCTGTTTTTCTTCAGAGATTTGGACTCCGGTAGCCATCAGAGTGAAAGTGCGCCATTACTGCAGATGTCCTCGATAAATCGCACGCATACACACATTTTGGACCTCACGAGAGCAAATTCAGCACCGAAAGGAAATGTCTAATTTGGTGTGTGGAAATGGCCACATCATCAGATCGGATCCGAACAAGCGTTATTTAGACGGCTTGTGTATTTATATGCAGACATGGCAAGCAATTTCGGTTCTTCTTTTTTTTAGGTTAAAACTTTTAGCTTTTGGCCACATCATCAGATCGGATCCGAACAAGCGTTATTTAGACGGCTTGTGTATTTATATGCAGACATGGCAAGCAATTTCGGTTCTTCTTTTTTTTAGGTTAAAACTTTTAGCTTCGAGCATTCCAAAAACATTTCCGCCCTTACGTTCATACGTTACGTCAACCATAATATCATAAATTTCATATGAGATGTATCCGGATGGTGGAGAAAAGTCAAGATTGTATATGCTATAACCGACCTTTTCCGCTTAAAAGCCAACGATGCGAAAGTTATTTTTAAGATAATTCGTGGTAGTTGGATTAAAGACTTTTCTTAAAAGTCTCTTTCCCTTTTGAGCAGCTTCAATAATGAACTGTGAGAAGTTTTCCCAAATGCTTGGATCTACAAGGAATTTTTTGCAGACTAAACAACGACATAGAAAGTTGTACTTTCCCCGCCTTCTAAAGTGCTTTCTCTCCTTTTCTTTTTACATTTTGTCAACATCAAGGGTTCCACAAAAATAAATGAGCTTTTTTTTCAGATACGCTTCTCCAATACAAAAAATAAACCAAGTAGGTTAAGTTTTCACAAGGAAGAAAAATCCATCAATGACATCAATTATGCGTAAACTGAAAGGATATTACGCAAGTGTGAATCTGTAAGTTTCAACTAATAATCCTGACATGAAAATGCCATTCAATGGAAACAAAACTGTGTAAGAAAACTACGCGAAAGCCAATGACACTCATACAATGAAGCATTTTCTCTATTGTCTCTGAGAAAAACAGCGTATTCTCTTGTAACAAGGCTTATTCTTATGGAGGAGAAAAACAATAGCTGTTATTAAAGTACTACTCCCAGATTCCATTCAAATAAACAATTTTAAATGCCTTTCTATTGGGAACAATAAGCTATTGAAAGTGTTCCACAATGAGGCATAGTGCTAGAATGAGTGCTAAAGAAATTAAAACTTTCAGGAATTTCAATAATGCAGAATGGAGGAAAGTATTACAATTTAATGTGTTTCCGAAAGACATGATTAACAATGAATGCTACATACGTCATCCTCATCCGTTCTAGAAAATAAATTAAATCCCGGAAACAACTTATTCCCTTTCTGGAAAAGAATAAATGATAAGGTGATTTGTAAAATGTTGCAGGTACTTTCAGTAGATAATTCATGAGAAAGATATCAATCAGCAATGATTCCTTCCTAAATAGTAGAAAAGTTTTTTTTTTCTCTCTGTGGAAAAGTTTCAACAACTTCAACCAAAGATGCGTCATTAGCAAAGTTGGATCTGCTTAAAATGAAAGTTTCATTTGAGGCGAAATAGGTTCATTATGTGAGTAATATGGGTACACATTTGAATACACCATAACTAGAGCTAACTGAATTTAAGCGTAGATATATTGTTTGCTGAGCTCATGCCGAATCTCACTGTTACTTAAAAATCTGTGTCAAACGAAAGCCTAGAAAAGAAACACACGCCTGATTATATTAGAGGGTTTTTGTTAGTGTTGCCAGCTTTCTTTTAATAAAAAAGTTCGAAAGAGAAATGCGATTTTGAATGAGACAAACTTCAGTTATTATACGCGTAGAAAACGCGACTATCTGGCCGCAAAGGTCATTCACAAGATGTTAGATTATAAGGTAGTCAGGCTATTTGTTCAAGAGTAACTCGTTCAACTTTGTGGAGATAAGCTGGTCTTGTGTTACTTTCTTTGAAGCGACTCAACAAAAATAACGTCTATTCCCGTCCTAAAGACCACTTGAGAAACTCTATGGCTATGTATATTCCGGGAAATTATGGTAGCATCGATATTAAACTTCTCTCGCCAATTTGTAGAATAGCCACATCACGGCCACAGCTATTTATTTAGACAGCCTTCTTCCACTCCACTTTTCCAGTGAAGTGAAAGAAGCTCTAACGATGTTACATCAGATTAAGAAGGAAATAAGTTGGCCAACTTTTATATTTAGTTTCCATTCTAACATACTATTAATCTACTTATGCCTTGACTAATTACCCGAAATGATTAAAAGCTAGTTAGAAAGAAAAAGTAGATTATATACAGATTTCTTCACAATTCTAACAGTCAGTTGTAGTCTTAAATTTGAATTCACTAAGTTTTCTCAATACGCCATGTAATATGGAGCAGTAATATCAACATAACAATCTTTTCTGGTTTATACCTTTATAATACGTTCCAATTAATTACTACACTTACAATAATATTTATCAAAGAAGTACCTCTGAAAATGGAACTTTTTCTTAGTTTCTTTAAGAATCGAGTTAGTTTTGAATTCGCCATTTTCTAAGACATGACTTCAGACGTCGGGTGTAAGTTTACAAACATAACAGCCCTTATTGCTTTCCAAAAAAACAAGCGAATTATGTCTAATTTTAGTTCTTATCAAACTATTCCAACACTTTTAATACGTAGCATAAGTGAAACCTCTCACAGCTTTCCTATCAATCACACCATTTGCTTCAAAGTTGGCTTGTGTAACACGCGGTGCCCTACTGAACTGAAATATGATTACAGATGTAATAGCCGAAATTTTTGCCCTCGTAATTTCAAATTTTTCCTATACTTTATTACACGACTATGATCATATCCAGTAGTTTTGCAATACTATTATTACAACATACAGAAAAAGTTTGTGTACGTTGTAATGTAATACTATCAAATCTTGAAATCATACAATCTGAGCATACTTGAATTTAATAGTCTCTGAAGAAAAAAAGTTGATATGGTTCTATTGAACGGTTGTTGCTTTTTGATGCTGATACGACTAAACTTTCTCTTTTTATGGTGCACAATAAATAATTATGGTATCATTATGCGCAATATTCATTGTTGTGCTGTTTTAGATAACGACCAAACTTGATTCTCTTGTCAGCAGTTTGTAATTAAAACAAGAACTATGCGTTATTAAAAACCAATTAATTATACAGGCCGATTTACAACATCGGGGATCCTTTTTCTCCAGTTATGCGATATCGTTTTTTTTTTCTTTTAGCTAATCAGTATTAGTTATAGTTCATGCGAATTTTAGAGGCTATATGCCATCATTCTTCTCCCAAACTGTAGCATAACAGCTTGCTCGTTAAGCTCTCCAACACGCCGAAACTACCAATACACTCTGGATTTTTCGAAACGACTAAAACTTTTTCGGCCATTACATGCTTCCGTGTGCCATCGAAGAAATATATTGCTACACACGGCTGCTGTTCCTCTTCAGCCCTATTTTTTTGGCACACATTACAAGAAAATTTTGTTCACATGCAGAAAGCATTTTGGTAGAAAGTATCCCTCTTCATTTTTATTGTTTATTTTTTTCTATATCAAAAGCCATTTCAACTACAAATAAAATATTTACTTCAATCACCGCGTCAAATAAAATGGCTCCTGTGGTGCTTCATAATACGAGTTCAATGCCTTTGCAAAAAGTAAATACAAACGGAACAAAGTTATCATAAGCGTAACAGGAAATAAAAAAATGCCACTGCAGTCAGCAACAGTTTATAGAACAGGCCAGTTGAAAACCTAGTTTATAGTATAGGAAATCAGAGCTTTCTCCTACTTTCCCACTCTTGATACAAATCTCCTCGGAAAAAAACGAACTACTCTATTTATGACCTAGGCTATGGAGTATTGCTAAAAACTGTTCGTGTATCACTCTCAAGGAGCAAGCAGTTTCTCTCTCCGATAAAAATCTGACGAGGACTGCAGTGAAAGTCAATATTGGTGAAGTAGGCCATACTCTGTATAATTTACAGTTTTTCCCATTCCAACGACACATTGCCCTGTGGATGCTGGGCCCTTGTGCAAACTACAAGAGCACTATCAAAAAGAGGACAAAATACACATGTTTGACATTTTCCGTAAATTACCTCTTCACATCAATACTACTGGCCAGAAAAAAAAGAGAGAATTGCACACACACACACACACACCAAATTCCCTCAAGTTTGAGATAACGCATAAACCCATTCTGCTTGGAATTCCAACAACACTTTCTCCATTTCCCCAAGAAGATATTCAAAATGCAGGACAATGCTTTCTGATTTCTTTTTCGAACATGTTGAAGGGGAGGACAAAATTGTGTACATTATGGTTCAAGAGTTGACACAGCCACTTACCATTGAGCACATGAACAAGCACTGAAGCAGACTCCGAGTTGGATGGCGAGCACGTATAATTACCCGAATCGGATGGTTGAGCTTTCGAAATGAGAAGACGTGAGGTTCTTGTCTGCTTTTCTGTTACCACATTAATTCCTGTAAAGTAGAAGAAATGAGAATAAAAAAATATACCATTGCCTATTGCCTCACATTCCAATCTTAGAGGAAAACGCAGATTTTTATGCGTTGGAGCTTTCCGTTGTAAAATATACTAATTAAGTGACTAAATCAGCTCCTTTTGTTCACCAGTTTGTTAGAGTATCAGTTTTGAGTCTCCATCAAAGGAAAAACTGAAGTGATAAATTAATTAAAAAGGGGAATTGGGATCGGGAAAAGGGAAAAATAAACACACTTGACTAGGTAGACAAGTCACGTATATAATTAGAGTGTGAGAAAATATCGATTCATCAAGTCTCCGGATACATTTTCATCGTTTGCTTTGATCTATTTTTTTGTGTATTTTAAACCGTTTGGGAAAACTATGGTAGAGAAATTGTTTTATGAAACAGTCCTGAGTGTTTTGAGCCAAAATGTAAACAAAATTTGAGTGAAATCGTGATAAAATTTTGACAACAATTACTAGAGAAAAGGGTTATTAATTCAGGTATGTTAGGTATGTTTGTGTAGATGGTTTTCCACCATTAATGTCAAAATACTTACCTCCACGTTGAGAGTAATTGATAACCCGCCGCCCATGATACCAGTAAATATACGTTGGAGGTTCAGGAGTCTGGCGAACGATACATGTGAGGTTGATATCACTCCCGCTTTTCAAGTGCAGTTCCGGGTTGCCGAGAATTTCGGCTTGGGAAACTGTGTCAGACAGAGGACAACCACGAAATGTAAATAAAATATGCTCAGTCATGAACAAGGACAGAATGCAGATTATTTTACACCACCAAAACGCAAACCCTACTTTCCAATGTTTAACAGTTGATGTATGCCAGTAGTAATAATGGAGCAATTTCAATAGAAAAAGCAAATCCGTCATTATGTCAGTGTTCTTTATAAATAAATGACTGGGTGCTCACAACCACCACAGCGCCATTTACAGCTCGGTTTATATTTCATGCCGACTTTTATTACGAAATATACAACCCTTTTGTTTAATGACTATATCATGTGTGTGTACTCCTTGTTTCCCTGCTTGAGCAATTTACTACGATTTTAACTGTTTATTCGTCAGCTTGGCAATTATATCACAACTTTATTGTCTTTGAAACAAGATAAATTCCTAGAGTGAAAGTCGCCTAGGAAACAAATATTTCATTATATTTAATTGCAGTAATTTAAACTTTCACTAGGGGCTTGCCTTACTTGAATGTGACAGACAAATGGGTATTTTCTCTTTTTGTGGGCTGTACAAAATTCTCATACGCGTTCGTCTTCACTTTCTAGAGAAAATTCTCTGTTACAAGACCTGTGCTAAAACTTGAACATAAAAAAAACTCTCCGAGGAGTAGGCACGCTGCTTAGCTAAATAGAGTGTTGTTTCGACTCTAGCTTTGAAACAATTTGCATATGTGTGTACTGCCATATCGCAGTGTAGTCTATAAAGTTTATTTTCACCAGGGGACCATCACCATTCTGGGTAAATCGCACAAGCTGGTTTACTTAGCTAATTAATCCTTCTACCTGTGGTGATTGATTTTAATAGTGTATCCAAATAAGCCAATGTCAGAATGTTATTCTATGCTGAATTTCCTCCATTAGGGTAAAAACGAAATGCTTTAATGCTTCCCTTCATATGTCTGCCTAGTGTTTAAGGTAATTCTCATGATTCATCAAAAGTTCACACGAAGAGAAACTTAAATTCTGGAAATGAAGGGTAAAACTTTTAGCCATTATCCTAGTGAAAGTTAGCGTTATTTATGATTATGTAGCAACTTTTTTTCCGTTAAAAATGCGTAGAAGAAGCAACTTACACAACTTACCAACAACGTTGAGCTGAAACGCCATGCTAATTTTGGGTTCAGTGCTAACCTGGAAGGAGAAAATGAACAGATAGGAGAGAACTTTTAGTTTTCTATTTTCTCTTTTTGTTATATGATAAACGACTGTTTATGTAGTTTTTACTTACTTGGCATTCATAAGTCCCAGAGTCCCTCATTTGGGGCGAGCTGACCTTCAGCGTCCACTCGTCAGTGCCATCTGAATGTAAAGATTGGAATCTCTGATCACTCGTATACGTTAAAATACCAACAGTGAGAATGTGCAAGTCTCTTTTCCGGATCCATGATACCTAAAAAAAATAAAAGTAGCAATTAATTAATTTGATACGTGATTCGTCAACCTTAAAAACATTTTTTTTCCCACAGACAAAAAACTTTCCTTCTCACATAAACCAACTCACTCCACATCAATGAGTGAGTACCTGAAAGTGAAACTTAGTTTCAGATAAAAAGTCACTTTCTCCTAGTCAATCTCATGATTCGATTACGGTGTCCATTGATGCGGCACATGAAAGGGAACCACAGTGAAAATTGTAACGTGCAATGCGTCTACCAATTTCCCCGAAAAACCAACAGTCTGGCTGCACAAGTTCCTTTCTTAACAGCTCGTGGTTGTTTCAGCTAATCAAAAAATGTTAACATACCTACGCACACATAGCCTCTGTCTTGTGAATGTGCCAACTACATCATCATTTTCTTTACTTTCACCCAAAACATGATTTTCAAACTAGGACGCGTCTACCTATGTTTATGTTGGCCTTTCTATGTTGCTAAAGTTACCAGGATTTTGACTAACCATAAATTTTGAGTTTGCTGACAGCTTTGACAGATCAAGTTTCTTGTCCTCTTAAATTATTTTATTACTTTCACCAGGTTTCCTGTGTGCTTTCGCCACCATGTGTACATGCATTGGGCTTGAGAAGGATACCAATCTCTAATTCAACATTACACTTAAAAAAGGAAAGAAATTTTAGCTGGCACTTCATCTCTATAGCTTTTATGTGGAAAGCACGAGAAAAATTCAAAACAAAGTAACTGTCAAGTTCAAAAAAGTTTTAATGAGTTAGGGAATGTGCAATAGGTGCACCGCTCATTTGTCTAACTTTTTAAATACACAAATTTAAACCGGGTTCCCAACATATATCTAAATGTTCTTATCAACTGATTCCCTTTCCATGTTTCTCCAAAGTTGCGCTCACAAAGAGCAATCCTTCTCCCATTATAGAACACTATTTTTAGAAACATTCTAGAGAGAAAAAAACGAGGGACAGGGAAATATCCATCTTCTTTTTAAAATTAAGTCATCAAGACTACTTGCAAGTGTAGTTAACCATTCCTTGATTCGACGTAGTGAAAGTTTCAAGATGAAGTTGACGTAAAAAAGGAACTTGTTCAAGTGCAAACACTTGTACGACTCAACTACTCGCGGTATAAGAATGATCATTAAGCGTCCATTCCTTCTCTAAAAAATCCCAGTAATGTTTATTTGTGCAAACGACCTCAGGCCTGGGAGAAAATGAAACAGTAAAAATCATGGATCCATGAACTGCTTTTTGTTGATCCTTCTTTCTTTTTTGTTTCTCTTTCTTCTTAAGAATGATGGATTGCAGCTGAAAAATCTTTGAAAATCTGCTGTCACTCTTTATCTTCATCCGACTTTTACTTTTGTAAAAAAAAGAAAACTTTTAACGTTTTACCCTCTGGTATAACTCCTGAAATCATGGCGCATACAAACCAAAAATAGAAGGAACCTAAAATTAATGCTGTACTCTTCACTAGAGAGTAGAAGTGACGGCTAATGAATGTAACTTGCTATCTCAAAGTATGGTTCAAATACTTCTGTGTACCTCACACTAAAAACGTGACAATGCAAGCATACAAAAGATTCCTTTTCTTAACCGTGGTCGATATAAATCATACCGTCATGTGAATTCCATGCAAAGAAAAAATACTTCTTTACACTCTTTGCATAACTCTGTATTGCCTATTTGGCTTGCTGTGAAGAAAAGTGAAAATTATCATAAAAGTAAAATAAGTTGAAGAAAAAGTTTATCCAACTTTCACCAATACTAATACCAAAGGACACCGATATTCCCAAGAAAATTGCTATTTTGAAAGGAATTTTCCATAAACTAGTCATCGAGCATTTTTTTGTCCTTTTGCACTACATGGAACACGCCCAGCTATACATTTTTTTTCGCTGGCTTTTCCCCTTCTAATCGTCATTCCCCATTTCAATCCCATTAAAACTCTGTTAATGCCAGAAATCGCGATTTCATTCCGTCATTATCATCGCATACCATATGCACTCATTTTTTGAAATGGTCGTTTTGGAAGACTAGTGAAAGTGAGAAAAGTTTCGCCTTCCATCCTGCTACTTCCACCCTGACAGGATGAAACAATGGATATAGCTGTTGGACTCGAGTTTTAAGCACCCTCGAGACTGGAGAAAGTACACAAGCGTTTTGTTTTTTTACTGGGAAAAGCATGCCGTTATTATTATGGCGATACTCCGCTATGCGTAGTGCAGATGTGACATTTATTCGTTCATATTATTAGAGAACATTCAATCCTCCAAAGATTCTTTCTAAAGCGTTGAGTTATTTAATCCAGTGGAGGAAGAAAATGCGGCGATTTTGCAAGAGAACGACTATCAGAATAAATGGAAGGCATAATGTGTGATTACCGGAACAACTTGAAAGCCATTAATGGTCCAACCATTTTGAAAAAACCTAGAGAGAAAGCAGTTCCGTTGGAGAAAGCACGCTAGAATTAAATATTGGAGTGTCATGACTACAAGCTTTGCAGGGCAACTGCTTATGAAAAGGTCGTAGAACAGAGGCACTAAAAAAACTTTCATCTTTTGTTATTATCGTGCCGACTAGCTAGAGGGAGAACAAAAAAAGAGAGGCAAATGACATGAATGAACCTATAATGTAGTCTGAGTTGTTGCCAGCCCGCATTCGGCATGTAATTGTCTAGCCGTTTGATCGTCTCTTTGAGAGAAAAAAAAAGAGAAATGGTGCATTGATGAGTTGATCAAGACCATTTGCTCTCTTTTGTCGAATCAATTGAAATTTTTTTACTATTTCGTTCATTTGCACAGTTGGTGTAAACTTTCGTTTAAAAAAAATGCTTCGCCATTTTGTAGTTTTCCAAATACCTCATCAAATTCAAATAGTCAAGGCTAATCATGTAATCAGATTAAGGATTGTTGCTTCCTTCGTTATTCCCTAAATTACGTTGCTTTCTCGCAATCATTTCGTGCTATTGNCATGTAATCAGATTAAGGATTGTTGCTTCCTTCGTTATTCCCTAAATTACGTTGCTTGCTCGCAATCATTTCGTGCTATTGATTTTTCAGGGCGCAAGCTGCTGCATATAAACGATATTCCAGTTTGCTACATTCTACCTCAAGTGACAAACCACTTTGTTTTTTTCTTCTGTCTCTATGCAAATGACTTCAACCCAATAACAATCTTAGGCGAATAATAGCTCCAAAATTGCGAAATTTCCAAGTCCACAAAGAATTATATTAAACGGGAACCACGGCTTTCTCGTTGTGGAGAAAGTAGGCTTATCCAACGTTCCTTGAAATTACTAAAAACGCTGACACTCTTGCATTCCTTGTGCTACCCTGGCTGTGCACAGATAGAGTCTTGCAATTTTCCTCATTCCTCCTTTACTCACATCTTGATTATCATCATCATTTAACCGCATTTCCAAAATCCGCAACTGAATGCACAGTGCCTCTTTAATGTCAGTCGAATTAGGAGCAAGCTCGGAATGAAAAAGACAATCTTTTCTGGGCCAAATACGTGTGTTATCATCACGAGATGAAATTAAGGATGATAATGTACACACTTGTAATGTGCAATTACATATTCTCTACTCGACTGTTGTACAATCTACGCTTTCTCTCATAAATCCTTGCAGTGTATTCAACACGTTCTAGAGAAAAAGGCCCCAAAAAAACCTGTTCCTACTTTCACTAACTATCTCTTTGATATATACCAGCAGTAGCAATGGTATTAGCAAAAAAATGATGATCATAAATCGACAGTGTGGTGAAATTAAACCTTTCATCATAATTACAATACGCTCTGGTGACGTAAAAATGG
>JAAXOA010000127.1:0-34371 GCA_036561885.1 Salina celebensis | reverse complement strand
ACACGACGCCGAGCAGACTCGTAACGAGGCACGCTGGCATGCTATGGTGAAATCGGCTACGCATGCGGTGCCATGGCTATTTAATCGCACAATATGTATATATTAAAATGCGAATTTGAATGTCCGTAACTTTTTTAAAGGTAAATATACTAAACATCTTCCTCTTGACCTAAGAGTATGCATGGCCAAAGTAAAGGCACCAATCTCATGAATTACTGAACGGAGTTCAGCTTCGTAATAAGATCTGATAAATTTACAGCATTCACTGATGGAATGTTGAATGCAATCTGAATCCAACCCGAATGATTATAATACAGACGTCTGAAATCTTAACAATTTTTGTAACTACATAATCTCTGAGAGGAAAGAAGAAACCAATTCGTGCAATGCTTACTTATACTGTATCTCCGTTCTATGTAGGTGCTGCTGCAAGGGGGAAACCCGGAATTTTGGGATAGCTCCGACCATGGAAAATTCACACACTAATTGCGTCCTTTCTTCATTTAGTTGATCCGATGTCACTTTCTTTCTTTCTCTTATGAAATACACTCAGACTGATGAAGGTATATAATGTGGATGGTAATATTTACCAAGATTATTATTTTTAGATAAAAGACTGTCACTAGCACTGCGTCTATAATCTTGGAAACCCTTTTTCTTGTTTTGTCGTCTGTACCAGTGGAATCTCATAGCCATAGCAAATAGCAGCGTTAGATAGAATGTTGCATATAACGTATTGTACAAATGTAATTCTTATGCACTCGCTTTCTTTCTTTTTTCTCGTCAAAAATAAAAAGTTACACGAAACTTCAAACTTGAAGACAGCAAAACTTCTCCTTTTTAAGTTTTAGCATACTTTATCTTGGTTACTTTCTGCACTATTATGATGAACATACATGATGTGATAAGTCTAAAATTCCTAGTTTATCGCTGGCTACAATGTTTTATTCTTTTCTTAACGAATTCCTATGTTAAAATAAAATAGATCGAGTTACATCCAGTCGTGCGTTATAAAAGGGTTTATTGTTACATACCTTCACTATGATGCGGAGGGAGTCAACGTAAGACTTTTCCGTCTCTACGATCTCGGCAAGGACATGTCCTCGTGGGCTTGCATCCTATGAAACAAAATACAGTATTTCCATGTTATCATAATGAATACAAATGTAAAGAATAATTATATCATTTTTGTAGTAACATATTCCTTACATTTCTCTACAAAATGCTAACTTCAATAGTACCATACCAGTTCTTTGATCTGGAACAATGCTTTGCTCCTATGTTTAACTTGGAGTGCATTTTTGCTTTGAGTTTTGTTCGTGGTAGCTTTAATTGTTAATTTACGTACATTAAAACAAACAAAAGTTATTAAGCAAAACCTATTGTGATAAAGTTTGATGTTTGTATTTCTTGTCAATAATTGTAAATAAACCGCAATTCGATATATAGTAAAGTAGCGGAAGCAGCAGCATAAAGTAAAAACATTGGCTAAAAAGCTTAATCGAAATGGCGAATAAAAAAATCGCCAATTCAATTAACTTTAATTACTCCGTTGACCAGTAAAGATAACGATATAGGATACTGGTACTTCAAGCAAAAATCGTCAGCTTGAAAAGCTCTATCGAAATAGTGAATAAAACATTTTGGTCCATTTAAATGCAAACTTTAATTGAGCACTATAGTAAAAGTTAACCGATGGCTCTGAAACTTAATTACCTAAACCGGATCCACCCAAGGAACGATTCCACCAAATAATTGCATCGAATTTGGTCGAGTGGTTTCGTGAGAACACTGCATCGTTCCGGCATCTGCATAAAGCAGCTTTAGCTGCATAAAGCAGCTTTAGCTACATAAATGTAGCTTCCGCTACTCAATAATGTTTTATACCATTATTGCAGCCAATCACCATTTGAAAACAGCAGGAATTGCAAAATGAATGCAGTTTTGAATAAATGATTTCATTGAAAAATAACACGGTAATAGCCAATAGTAGGGATGCCACGAGCCCGGCTGTTTTTGCGATTTTTTAAAAGCTCGCCGAGCCCAGCTTAGGCATTGGGCTCGGTCCACTATTTAATAATAAATATGTTCACAAAAATGTCATATTTTACAATAGAAAACTCTTTTTTTGCCAGTAAGTATTAGCTAGAGCCATATTTCATCCATGTTTAAGCTTTAGTAACGGCTTAGTTTTCATTTATTTTAATAAATGCTCGCGTACTGCATCGATTTGGGGCATATAACGTCTATATTTTCGGTGTTTTATTTATTTTTCGATTAAAAAAAATATTCAGAAGCTCGGCGAGCCAGCTCGGCCGAGTCTGGGAAATTTAATACAGGCTCGGGGCTCGGGCTCGGTCGATTTTTTTTCGGCTCGTGGCATCCCTAGCCAATAGCATATGTTGGCGATATCTCCGCATACGTAACGAATTTTGACGTGAAGCGCATGGGGAAGTTAAAAGCATGCTGCACAGCAGAAAATAGTTTGGAACAGCTACTAGCAGTAGAGAAAACTCTTGATTTTCATTTCGACGTTCTGGATGCCACATCCGTTCTGAAAGCGATGTTGGACACACAAATGTTAGTTGGCTCAAGATATCCAAAGATGAAGTCGTTGACAGATGAAAACTCATTATACGGATTAGCAAATGTTGTGAGGAACGTTTTATATTCATTTCATTAAATGAATCATTTTGTTTGCGATGAAGTATGCAAAGGTTATACAACATATCGAACTGAAGGTGTAAGATGTCTTAGAACTGAAGAACAGTATAGCATTTAATTGTTGTGGTAGTGCCACTACGATATAATAAATTATGTTATGGCACATATTATGTACTTTGCTTATTACTATCAATCGGTTGTTAAGAATTATTTTCTTATAAAGTCAAAATAAACAAAACGTGAGTTTTTGCAAGAGTTTGTGTTTGATGGCGGTTGGGATATTATTGTAAAAGACGTACTGTGACCTTGAAATGTTTTCCAGATCTGTCTAGAATTTGTTGTGAATTAGGTTGCATAATATTGCATAGGCATCCGACGGTTGTGATTGAAACAGTCTATATCAATCATTTTAAACGCTCAATACTTTTTGTCCAATACGTAAAGGAAGAAGATAAGTAGCTTTGAAGAATTGTTAAGCACTTTATGATCCTAATTCTATGAGGGAAGCCACACACGCACTTCCCTTGTTTTGTGTATGATCAAAGTACACCCACGTACTTTCTTTCTGTATTTTACCCAATGCGAAACGCTGTAAGCACGTGCAAGCTAACCGCCAAGGACATTCTCTTCAAACAAATTACATTTTTCTGATTAAATTGATCGGTTTTTTCGTTTAAATAGAGCAAAAATTCTGAACCCGTTCGAATAAGAACGTGCGCCAGATACAAACGGATGCTGGTGCTTTCTTGAGAGAGCATGTTGTAGCTGTAACTAAATAATTACTCCATACGGCAGTGATGAACAGTGACTTACCACCTTTCTCCTTGAATTTTCCTTCATTTAATGTATGTCAACATTTGAAGACACATTATCATCCATAAGAATATTTGGTAACATGGCGAGAAACAAAATTCCATGCAGTATACCGAAAGGCTTATGATGAACAAATAGTGTTGCAACGCTATAATTAAGCTCACCAGCCATAGACCTGTAAAAATACGACCTTAGTCAATGGAACTGTTCAAAAGCTGTAGCAAAAACCGTTTGGCCTCCTTTGAGCCCTTTTCGATCCCCATGGTGGATGCAATTGGGCCCTGCTATTTTGAAAATTTAAACAAGTTATATCGCTATATCAAACTACCAAAAATTAACCCGTGGTGTGAAGGATTAAAGTTTCAGACAAATGCAAAATATTGGAAGGGCTTGTGCTAAAAGCCTAGATCCTGTTGCGGAATAAGCCTTAAGCATGTCGCAATGTGCATGCAAATGTTTAGCTGGATCGGTTGAACCGTTCATGAGCTACAGCGATAACCATTTGACCCACTATGACTCCTAGATCCCCCGATGGATAAGGATGGATAAGGGACCTGCCACTTTGAGATTTTATATGTATGCCTCACATTGCATGGGTATATCATCCAAATCATCCCACCAAAAACGAACCCCTGTTGTTAAAGAAATAGTTTCGAAAACCTGCTGAACCTTGGAAAGTCTTATCTTAATGGGCAAAAGACTATCAGGTGCACTATCAGGGATATCCTACTGTCCACAAATTTCATCTCAAACAGTTGAAACGTCTGACCGCAACGTCGTCCAGAAACGGATGTACGGGGAACCGCATAGACGATACCGGTAAATATAGTATTCTGAAAATGATGAGTTCTTAAGCAACCCGTTTTTTCGTGAAAACCTTTTTTTGTGCCCGATTTGAATAGGCAAGAAATTACTATAAAAGGATATTTTATACATGTATACTTCTATGTTGAGATTTGAGGTAAGTATTGACATATGCTTATTGTCTAATGTTTGAACGTAGTGAAACAATTTACCCTTTTCGACTTTGAAGCAAGTAACCAAGGTTTTCAGGATTCAGGAAAAAGAATTTGAAACAAAAATCACTATCAGCTCGAGTAATCGACAGTTCTCCTTTAGACAACTATATATTCCAGGATGGCAGAGTAGCTTTCCCGAAAATCCGGCTTAGAAATTAAAGGGCCGAAGGAGACAGATGAAAGTGTTCTTGAATGATATTTAAACTTAACCCTAGTCACCCTTTTTATTAGGAAGCTGAACTTTGTTCAGTAAGTAATGATATCGATGAGTTAGTCTGTCCGATTTGTACCTTTTGGCCGGTTTGGACCAAACTTGGCAGAGGGATACTTTGGACCCTAAGGAAGATCCCTACTGGTTTTGAGGAAAATCGGTGGACCCTAAGGGGCGGGGTCAGGGGTCAACTTTTGTCTTTTGCATTTTGATATGGCATGTGAGGTATCATTCGAAAGCCGTTATCAAGAGGAGTCAAATGACATGGTTTGTTTGCACTTTCGACGTAACTGGAAGGCGTGGTCAAAGGTCGAACTTTTTCTTTTAGCTTTAGACTTGGCGTGTGGGGTCTCATTCGACAGCTTTGAATTCAACTTTTAAGCTTTAAACTTTTTTCTTTCTTTAGAGCTTTCAGCTTCGTCCTTATAGCTTTAAAAAAGCTTTTATTAGACATATCGCAGATATGCTTATAAGAATCAGTTTGTAACCCATTCTAGATTTAAGGAACATTCTTGAATTAAAATGTCTGATTTATAAACTCCTCCGATACTATTTGTCGGATCTGGCTCAAAATTTCTAGAATTGTTCTACATTAACATCGAGTTTCCGGCTGAAATTGGTGTAAACTGGTGAATCGCTTCCCAGGTTCTTAAGGTACCGCTTTTACACGCCTCTAAGCACAGTTAAACACACTCTGTCGACTATGCTTACAGCTGTGGTTACACTCAATGTTCGACGTTGTGTTTTCAACCGCGATATGTCTGATTCAACATTGCAACGTTTTATTACGAATATGAACTGTTACACGCGAAATCGATGGTTTTGTCGTGTTTGTCTGTCCGTGCGTGTGAAGGCTCTACGAGCACAACATTTCTCCTGATTTTGATTAAACTTGATGGACCGCTTCGACCAAGTGGAAGATGCTTAGTCGTTTTTAGGACCCTCGTTCAAGTTCGAGTGTAACTGAAAGGTTTAAACTCTTGTCACGTGCAATTACATACACCATGTGACCCATACTCAAGTTTTGATTGACCGCGATATTTCTTGGGGACCGGATCATAGATCAAACGTCCGAAAGTGTTTTTTGCATTGCATACAATACTTGCTGTGGCCCCAGCTTCGTCACTAAGTTATGCATCTTTTATTTGCCTTGGTTACCTAAAAAGTTTTCTATGAATGGAAAGTGTTTTTGTTGAAAGAAGAAATGAGAGGGACGCCCGCCAAAGTTTTTTGGCATTGTTCTAAGCAATAAATCTCGTGTGCCAATAACTTTCTAGGGATTTTGAGGTTGAGTATTTGGATAAGGTGGCGCATATCTATTATTGCATGGAATACTATCAAACATAGCATGCAAAAGGACTTTTAGGCTATAACATCATGATGTACTTCAGTTGGGAGCTGGCGGTAGTTGAATGGAAGGCAGGTCTAGGCTTCTAGGAATATTACAATGTCTTTCAATGACTTTTAGGCTTGTTTGTCCCTAGTTGGGAATCCGGTACGTTAACTTAGTTTTCAGGGAAATTAATTACTATATTGCTTCTGTGAATTTAAGGTACTTGGCTCAATGTGATTTCAACTACGAATGCCAACCACATGTCCAATACTAAATTGTAGAATCGGGAAGATTCGATTTGTTTATAAGGAAATATTTCTAAAGACCCTAATTCTGGTTAGTATTATAAGTATAATTTTTAGTACAAACGAAACATGCCCAGTTCTGTTTCTTTGTATAATGCAACAATTTGTGTGGCCGATATAAAAGTGTTGATTATAGCAATACAGCTATATAGAGGTGTGAAACAATGGAGGTGTCCTAATCGACGTTCTCTTCATTATTGAAAACATAATGCATATTTTAACAATGGCCCTGTAAACTGGGATTTTTCTAAGCC
Source organism: Salina celebensis (assembly GCA_036561885.1). Classification (NCBI taxonomy): domain Eukaryota; kingdom Metazoa; phylum Arthropoda; class Collembola; order Entomobryomorpha; family Paronellidae; genus Salina; species Salina celebensis. The sequence goes on along the minus strand of JAAXOA010000127.1, from coordinate 27,772 downwards.
ATTACGGACGCAGTCTGCACACCACTCATCGTGTGAACGCTCATAAATCAGTCCTGGTCAGCCCGTTTTAATGACGTAGGACGATAAGTATGTCAAACAGGGCTGCAATGCAAACACAAATCTAGCTGCGAGCACTGATTTTTCGGGAACTCTTCCATCTAGCAACATCAGTTGCAGCAGTTATAACTCCGCACGTACTTTGTACTCTGCCTGAAACCCTATTTTCTTCTCATGCATAATTCATGGTGAAAGAATCGCAACACCATCTTAAACATTATAGACTGGCAGGGTGAAGCGTGCACTCTGTTAGTAATAAGTTCTAGTTGTAATATTTTTTAAGAATGTGATGTCTTCCCAAACTCAACGCACACATTCAACACCGAATATCATATATTGGGGCTGGTTCCTTGGTACGTATTGTTTATCCAAAACTCTGTGAGACTCATGCGACGGCAACTGCCTTGGTAGCATAGGCTACAGCAACTTTCAGTTCATGCTTGGGCGACGGCGCGGGTTTGCTTAGCCCATTTTTGTGGTCTCAATGGACTTCTTCCCGATAATACGATGAGATTTCGTACGATGCTGCCTCATAAAATATATAATTGAGTGAGGAAGAATATCCAGAGAAACTTATGCATCAGAAACTTTAGTTAGCATTTGCATACAGATAAAAGGGAAACATGGGAAGACAAAAATGAATCGAAAGTTTCCCATGAAGGTTACAAAAATGTAGCATGTAAAAATTACATGAATATTTATAAAAAATTTTTGTACAAGTGATTTGATGAGATATTGGGAAAAAGAAATAAGACATTTTAATGAATTCGGAAAGTATAGAAAAGCATAAACAAAACAATCAGTTTTATCATTTTCTGCGAAGTAAAAGTATTCATCTATCTGAAGGAAATTTGGAGCAGGTGTAAATACATCCATTATTATAAACAAACACCTTAAACTATGTACACGTCTTTAAGCTTATTTCGATTTTATGTCCGCATTGAAGGCTAATAAGACAATAATTCGACTGGTTGACCGCTCCCGCCGGTTTGGAGAACTTCCACGGATAAAATTCTTTGCAGGCAAATTAATGCCAGAGCTGTTGTCAATTGTGATAAATATTGTGAAATGAGTTCAGGGTAACCTATTAGGTGAGTCTGATTTCTCATCACTTAATACACTAAATATAGGCTTCAATTGTATAAAGGACCACGGGTAAGCCTTACGTTACGTACATGGAAGAACAAAGCGCATCATCATCTTGTGGAGGATAGGTTCAAATCAGAACCATATTTCCGTTCTATTGCGTATTGGAAGATATTTTATAAATTGAATCGTTCATGAAAGTTGAATAACAAAATAATTGTTTTTGAAAATTCTATTATAGAGGTTGACGAAAATAGGTTTCATTAAGCCCCACAAACAGGTTAAGTTTATGTTCTTTCAAGGCTGCATTCAGGTGTTGTAATGGGTGTGAGTGGCGTCTATTTCACTATAAAATGGTGTAAGTAAATGACGCAAGAGAATAATTTCTACCTGCTAACAAAACTTTCCCATTCAGTGTTATTTCTCAAGAGAAAGTTGCTCCTCTTCGAAGGACAAAACAAGATCTCAACATTACCAGCATGGTATTTCACAAGGTAAATGAAGCTTATACCTCATGACGGAATTCGTAGGAAGATGTATAATTATGATAATTAAAGCTCTTCCGTTTTAAAAGTTGTCAACAGACCCTCCAAAGTTACACTTTGCTAATGGGAAAGGAGAACGTCAGGTTGTTGCTCAATTAACAAAGAGGTACCTACGCTAAAGGCAATTTCAAGCTACTATTTCTAGGGACCGAAGAAAATCATAAGGAAATCTGTGTAGCAAACGGTTGCGACACTCAAACACTCAAAATCGTCTCCTTATCTACTTAAAAATGCTCAGCATGGTTTGCGTATTTTCCTTTAAACTATTCTTCTCACACCATATAAAGGAATGAGGAGTCCTCGTTTAATCTGAATAATTAAATAGTAACTTGGTGTACGTGTGTAGTCGTAGGCAGTTTTAAACCAACAAATAAGAGAAGACCCGAAGAAGGTAAGGAAATTCACATCGCGAGAAGCCCTATCCATTGCCTTGGCGAAACGTGTAAATTGCAATTTACATAAAACAAGGTGGTGAAAGCTATTAAATTTGGCCAACATATGCGCTCATAATTGGGAAACACTTACTTCTTTATTAACTAGACTTGCAAGAACAACTGCAACGGCTTCGGACAGAGTTTTCTCCTGCATCGTTTCTTCTTCGTTTGCCAGGTTGGCAAGCTGTTGAAGCAGCTCCAGTTGTTCCATCTCCTGCTGCTGAAGCAGTTTCTCCTTTTCTTTCTCTAGTTTTTTATTCTCGGCACTGTTTTTACGAACAGAACTGCTTCGAGAGAACAAGTTCAGCTTTTCGCTAGAACTTTTGTGACTTTTGCTTTTCCCATTTGCTGTAGTCGTTGTAGTCGTAGTTGGCGTGTTGTTACTGCTGTCACTAATGATAACTTCAGGTGTAGGAGATCGCCGTGTAGGTGACATGGAGGAAACCAGACTTGGGAATTCTGTTCGATGTTGACTCTGGTCATCTTGTTTTTTGTTCGTTATCTTTGAGGACGTACTGCTCTGAGGCTGTTGAAGATGAGTGACACATTTTGTTTGCTGACGGCTATTTTGATGACTATTTGGCACAAATTTCGAAGGTGACATTGTTTGTCGACTGTTAGTAGCATGTGTACCTTCACTCATCAGTGCGGACTGATGGTGGAGAGCGAGTGTTCTCAGCCCATCAAAACTTGGTGCTGTACCTTTCCCGTCGCACATGTTTACTAAATTGGATCAAACATGCGTTGTGTTCATCCTTCCTTTTTGTGTAATCCCATTACCGTTCTCGTTTTTCCTTCAAAGCACAGGTTCACTTTATAACTGCAGAAAATTCTGAATTATGCGATGATTTGTAACAGTTGTGCACTTCAAGTGGAAATACAACTCAATTGAGTAAGAAAAAAGAAAACTGAGCTTCAAAATACTATTTATTGGGCCAGAATATATTTAACACGAGAAATACGGCATAGTCGATGGGATGCGTCACTAGTTTCAAACCTAAATCTACTGATAAGCTACAGCACCTTTTATCAGTCTCATTATATTATAGTGAGAGTATTTCAGCCTTTGGGACGTATATATATTTGTGTGCTTTCCTGAATTCTATATATTATCTATGCTTTTCTGGCAGAATGAGCCATTACTGGCAGGCAGAGTAGAATAGCTTGTATACTTTTTTAGCGTATTTTTGTATGGCATAAAGTTCTAGCTCATTAGATTCGTTACTGGAGGAGAATAGTTTTACAATTTCTATACTGTAAGCTGTCACTGTAGCCGGGATCTTTGATTGATATGTTGTTGACAGGTATTGCCTAAATACCGGAGTATCTTCATACACTGCGTCGCGTTTGTTTACAGGTACAGATAATTAAGCTACATGGACAGGTGAGTTAGGGTAAACTAAGACAATCTAATAGTGTCTGTAGTTTCGCTATTTTAACTCTACACATAAAATTAGCTTGGCACAGGTTTTAGTCTGGTTTGTTTGTATGCCTCATATTTACCGAACTACTAATCACTGCCTGAATTTCAGTCTACCTAATGTGCACATTGATTTGGTACATGCATTAATCTAATGGCCGACGTGGAATAATTTTTCGGTTTGTCCCTCGCTTTATAAAGTTTGCTACACTGTATCCAACTCGTATACAATTAACTGTGTCGTTATCTTATATCAAAATGGCGTTATCCAACTTTCTTGAATTGAAATTCAATATTTTTGTACTTTAGTCTGATCACAATTAATCCAAACACCATTTAGGGGAAAGCCCCGGGAGAAGAAAATACAGAGTATGTATAAAACTTCGATTTCAGAGTAGAGCAGTAGAGTTTACGGTCTAAGTTGTAATACCAATAAAAAAGTATCCCATGGTGCCTGAGGAATGTTAAGTTGAACTCTTGGTAAATGAGTGGGAGACTTCGTTGCTGACGAAACTGGAGAAAGTGCTTCTGACACAAAAATAAAATCCATGCCGTCCAGAAGAACGTTAATAGTGTATATGGTAATTCTAATCCATGTGGTTTCCTTTCCGAATATTAATTATGGCCTCTACTTCATACGGGGACATGAAAGAGTTACTGAGTGTCCCTTGACATTGTTGTGGAAAAGAAACACGTTACTATGTGTACGCTTCAGCGAACTGATCACAAGTGAGAAGCGCTTCAAGCAAGAGCAAGGCATAAAAGACTCTGCTTCTTTCCAGAAGGCAAGGAATCGCAATCTAGTAAGTAACTAGTCAGTACTTACACCGGTAAACTTTCACCAACTAAAGAAAGAGGACAGAGAAATAGGCAATGGAATAGAGAAAAACCTAGTGAGTGAGTAACAGCAGCTGCAAGAATACCACTTATCATTTCGTTTGCAAAGTCAAAATACATAATGACGACGCTCGCTTACTTTTACCTTTTTCTGCTTAACTTAAAGCTGTACAAAGAAAGGAGAAAATGGTACATAAAACTATGGCCGCTACTTGGGTAAGAGTACAATCAAGCGAGTATAGTTTTGCGTCTGTGTATTTGAATGTTTGGGGATATGGACGTAGTGAAGAAAAAGATGAAGCAAGTAGAACAAATGTAGGGAACACAAGAGCACAGAGGTCGTTTTACAACTGTTTGCGTCTCCTATTCAATAGTCCTCAACAACATTCCGTTTTTTTCTCTCTTCCTAATACATGAAGACTGGTACAATATGCTATCACACTCTCGACTGGGAATAGTTGCTAGAAAAGAGAACAACGTGGAGTAAGCCTCCGTCCTATTCTTATGTAACTCGGACTAAACTACAGACTTTTGTTTTTCGTGTACATACACGAGAAGAGGAAGATGCAGAAAAAACCAGCGGTGCACAAACCGTAAATCTGAATAAGGGAAAAGCAAACCCAGCAAACGTTCAGCATGAGGATAAAACAGAAAGGGAAGACATCTGAAGCTGGTAAAATGAAACGGCAATGTTTCTATTGAATCACATATGAACCTGAATGCACACAACCCCACTATGACTGTACAGTTTGAGTAAGTCTTCACCTGCAGTAATGATAATGATGATGGCAGTTGTTATGGCCTTGCGATGGTGATGAAACAACCACTCAAGTTACTTTTCTTAGCTCATTTACTCCCACTTGAATGCTCATTCAACTTATGGTAACGCACTCATATCCTTTCCATGTCCGTTTGCGATGTTTTGGTTCTTCCTTACATCTATGCTGAGCTCGGGAATGTAAATGGTGTTTAAAGACTGTTCCATTGGGCGTTTAGATTGAAACGATAGGAGACAGCGACGCCAAGAACAGCTTAATGGTATGTCCACAGACAGCGTTGTGAATATGTCCACAGAGTACACGAGCCGATTTCCGACGTGGACACTTTCCGGGAGTCCAATACTTCTAGTTGAACAAGCTGCGAGCGCACATGCTGCTCTCGGTAAATTCTTGATAAAAAAACTGCGAACTTTATATCGAAGACTTTCTCCTTCGTAGTAAAGTTTTATCTACAGAAGTTGTACTTTCACTATAATCATTTGACTGCACGAATTACTCCATGCGAGTTATGCGATAATATGTAATTCTTTTAAGGCTTAAATTACTAGAGAAGTATTTTTAAGCCAACGAACACAATAATTTTTTTATGCAAGAGATGAATAAATTAACTTTTAAGTTATGTAACTATTTTGTTTTTCATGTGCATATACATACACGATGGCGGAGTAACCGACAGACCAACATTTGTCAATCTGCTAATTTAAGATGCAAACTACACCGAAGTCATCATGTATTTGTAATTGAAAATTTAGTAATCTGAGCATCAACTCCGAATACCATTTTTCCGGTGTACGAGTAACGAGTTTTTTCGTGACATTCTATTTACACGCCCCATAATTCGAGGACTTAAGAAACAACAATCCATCAATTAGGATTGGTAAGTAAGTTTTGTTTAATAGAAAAATACGGAGTACGTCATCGCCATCGCCAACATAATTCTAATTGTGTATTCTGTACACAATGATCTATCATTATCGCTACTTTATTCTCCCTTGCGTAATGACTCTAACCTAGGTACTTCTGGCGTAGAAAATATAAACGGAATATGCGGAAACCACAGAAGACGACCGGCAATTGAGAGAAAGTCAAAGGCTTCTTTCGTTCTCTTCTGCAAGCTTTGTTACTTTACCCCAAATCAGCAACTACCTTGGTGTCCCTATAAAACATCTTAAGTTTTAACGCATATGTTAATGGTGACGAAATATTCAAAGGTAGTTCAACTTCGCAAAATTACCTTATCTATTAAGCATTTTGAAAAAGTCGAAACGTCGGGATAAATTTTCAATAAAAGCTGTTAAGAACAGCTATAGAGGGGAAGCTGAACGTTAGCACTAAATGTGACAGTAATAGTATGAAAGAACGTAAAAAAGGATGATAAGTAAAATTATTAGTTAGTTTTAATTCAAGAGATACATCAATGAATAGCATTGTCATTGTCCTTTCCAATGCAATGCCATGTAAAAATACATGTTACGAAAGTTGGGGCCTGACAGGCACCTTCAGGATTGACATCGGTAACCCAAACATATGCCATTGAGCAGCTCTACCCGAGCTATCGGACCGAAATTGTGCATAGGTGAAAGTTAGTATCCTACTAGATACAAGTAAATCTTTTAGTAAAGAAACGTTCATCTATTCAAATTATGAAATAGGATTAAAGGAGAGTCAATCCAGAAATCCGTAACATTCTTGAATTGAATTCTTCATTCAATATCAAACTTGTACCACAAAACTTTTTTAAAGAAATCGTTCCTTTCATTTTCTGATTTGTCATCAGTCATCATAAAATAATAGTAATAATAAAGTAATTCTTAACAAAGATGATTGAACATAAAAATGAACTAATTTTCTTGTAAAATAGATTATATTTTTTATGTATTAATGTATTATTTTGTTGATTATGCAAATACAGTCGAACCTGCCTATAAGAACACCTAAAAATTCGCTGAAATTGAGTGCTTATAGAGCGGGTTTCTTATAGCCCATAAGAATTAAAGTGATTATATCCTATAAGAACTAAAGTTACTATAGCCCTGCTATTTATTGACGAAAATGAAAATTGCAAATGGCTAAAACCAAGTCATGATTTCCACACTTATCGGTTTTTTTTCTACCGACTTAGAGATAACCAAAATATGCTAAGCATTTTGCATAAAGTCAGCTTCATTTACCTTCCTCCCAACTGCTCTCTTACGCTTGTAGACCAAGAACCTTTTTGTGCAAGAAAAGTTATGTATGCATACGCGTTTTTGAAGAAAAAGTTCTTATGGAGCTAGCGGGGTTTGCATTAAAGCACTTTTTACAGTTCCTATAGGCCTAGTGTTCTTTTAGAGGTAGTTCTTATAGCTTTGACCCTTAACATGCAAATCCCTATACATGAGAACCGGGACAAGGATTTAGTGTTCGTATAGACAGGGTGTTCCTTTAGGGCGTGTTCTTATAGGCAGGTCCGACTGTACCATTGTTCATATTTTCCTGAAATTTAGTTTCTGTTTAAAGCCGTTTACAGCAGCAACTCATCCAAACACAAATACATGTGTTCACCATAGCTCACATAGTTTTTTTACGAGTGAAAGTAAATCACCGTCGACAGATCGTCATTGTAAAAAAAATTATGACGTATATTTGTTTTTGGGTTCAACAAAACTGATGCAAACATTAATTAACAATTGATATAAACTTGTGTAAAAGACATTTCGTACATAATTTTTAGTTCTAAAAAACAAATGGGAGCTCGTTAAGATCAAAGTTCGTATCGCAAAATTCCATCAATAAAAGGGGATTTTGGAAGAAACAGTTCTCCAATGACAGTGTTATGTACACTATATATGTACATCATAGTTATGCGGTGATTTCTTCTGGAGCCTTTGCTGCTATAAAACTTTTGAAATGTTCCTGAATAGCTCAAGGATCAAAAATTAATTAAAGACGTGACACATAAACTTACTTCATGTCTGCAACATACAATCAAATCCCAAAACAAAATAGTACTTTGTATTACATTACAGTAGTTTCTTTCTATGGAATAAAAGTGTATTTCTCTTCTGAACCTGAATAAACCGCAAATCGAATATAGAAAAGTGTCAATAGACGGTCGCATTGAAATAGAAATCGACTCTATAGAAAAAACCAGTAACAGTTTTTTTTAAATTCGCGAAAGATTAACAGTTAACTTTAATTTCCAATTAGTCACTGAAGACTATCGAATTATGCATTGTCGTAGTCGTAACTAGGAAAAACTATCTGCTCAAAAACCTCCATCGAAAAAGTTAATCAACATTTTTCGTCATTTAAAATGAATTATAGTTCAATTTAATTGAGCAATTAACTATCGTAATAGTTAACCGAGTGCTCTGAAATTTATACGCTCATATATCGTATTGGCCTCTGGAACAATTGTACCAATTTCATCGAAAGCGATCAAGTCGTTTTGGAGAAACAGAGCGTGACAGATGGACAGACGGACGGACAGATTGGCATCCTCATAAAATGTCCACCGCTACTGAATAATGAAATTAACTTTATCTTGAGTTGAAATCGTTTTTAGTTGTAAATTGAGAATTTATACCGTAAAAGGGCTTCACTGTCCCGATCACCTGTACACTACCGACGATAAAACTATTCTGTTACTAACAAAATGATATGGCGCAACGGATAATACGGATCTCTACAGCATTAAAAAAATATTCCAACTTGCTGATTTCGGATTGTTCTATTAATGCACAAGGAGATTTCATAATATTTACATTATGCAGGCAATGAATTGCCTTAACCCCTTTTTTCACTTTTAAATGCCTAAAATACTGAGTTTACTTATGTGTGGGTCCTCTGCAACAGTTTGTTTTACCAGGTGGAATCAAACATATGTGTATGAAATATTTTTGGAAAAGGAAATAAAAGCTGTTAATAACAGCTATAACGACGTAGCTGAAGCAGTGAATATAAAAGTAAAAGGATGAAAAGTAAAAGTCAACCGCATCAGCTAAAACATTCGTCATAGAGAAATCTTTGTGAGCCCGTTCAAATGATATACATCCCACGGCATATATCACAAGTGACGAAAGTCAGTCCGTCATGAGCACATGTCTGAGGGTCATCCTCAAACCTCAAGCATGTTTCATTTAACCGGATTTTGCATGGGCTTTCCCGTGATACCTCACATGTGAAACGGAAGTTCTTCTGACAAAAGTCGACGCCTGCCAGGCTCCTTCAGGATTGACTTTGTCAACCCAAACATACGTCATTGAGAAGCTCTATCCAAGCCCGTTCTTATAATGTAAAAATACTCGTGACAGAAGTCCTGACAGGCACCTTAAAAGTTGATGTGTACACTTGAAAAACACGGAGGAGCAAACAACTCTTTGGCGAAGGAGTCGACCTGCTAAATTGGGCCGAAATTTGTCAAACAGCACGACCTGCAGAGAACCCACATACAGGCAGACAGACGCAGTCAGCAATCTCATTACTTGCTGAAAAAAGTTCAGCTACTTAATAAGGGTAACGTGATTAGACTTTATCACCACAATCAATCCAATCCTAAGCTGGGATGTGCATGTTTTAAAGTTGTAAAATTTATAGCGCTAAAACTTCACACAAACATAAACTCGCAAGAGGCATTCCAAGTATGCAGCAAAAGTTTTTTTATGAAAGTTTTATGACGGTAGAACAATTTTATGTCTATTTTCAAACATCACGTCTTGGCGAGCAGTAGATATTGTACCCCGAAAGTTGTGTCTGCATAGTAAATAAGTTAAAAATCACTATATTGGTTTGTGGTTCGAGGGACTTACCAGTTGCCGGCGCTCTGCCAAGGCATCATGACCCGATGACGATGAAGCGTATAAAAGTTGTGAAGGACTGGAGGCAGTGCGTTGATGAAATGCTACTGGTGTGCCATCTCCTAAAAAACAGAAAAGAGTTTACAGTCGATATGCCATGAAAAAGTAGAATGTTGTAGTGATTACAAGATTGTTGATGCAATTTCTGAAGATAAACATTCAATTGGTGAGTAATGAGACTACTATAAATTACCATTGGGCTTATGTGTAATAAATAAGATTGATTGAGGAAAGCTTGTGTTTTGAATGCCAATTATGAAAATCTGTTTTATCTCAGTTGCCCTTGGAATAGATGTTAAATAAATATGAGAAATTGCCACATGAAGATTTAACGAACCTTTAGGATGAAAGTGTGTGACAGGAAGATTTGCACTTATTTTCCTTGAACGAGTGCTTGAATGTTTCTGCTTTGTCAGGTTGAGATCATCCATGGAGGACATGTGCTTGGAACTGGTCATTTTTGGTTGTTGTTGGGAGTTGCGAGTAATGAGACTGTTGCCCCCACACGCTATAGTACTTTCACCTTCCATTTGTGTTGACCGACTGGGCGAGCTGGATTTGGACTCTCTCAAAAAATCTGAATTGTCAAACTCTAATTCTCTATTGCTCTTCAGCTTCTTCATTTCTGCTTCTAACATTTCTCCGTATGGCCCCCGTAATGGTTTCCAACCTCGAATTTGCCGATTCACGTTAGGGGAGCTATGGCTGTTAAGTCGATCAGTTTCCCTGGAGGCGCCATGACACGTTTCCGCGTGCGTTGGTCCCTTGAAGTAGGTTTCACCTGAAACTGGAGAGCTTTGAGGTAACGACGTAGAATGCAAGTTACTCGCTGAATGAGCAGCAGTGGGTGCGGTTGCGGGAGATGAGGTAGAACCGCGACGTACAGGAGAGTCCAAGGCAAGTGCATCTGTCAATGGAGAATTACCTGCACTGAGGTGAGAGCGATGATGCAAAGTTATGTTTGTGTTTGGATGACTTGTTTTATGTAGAGATGCGCAAGCCACAGTTTGTCTATCTCCCTCGACTGACTCGTCCGATTGACCGGACGATTGCCTGTATAATCCTTGCTCTTGTTTATCCTTATCCTGATCGTCCTCGCCCCCTGAACCGGAAACAGATGAGCCTCCACATAACTCCAAGTCGAGAAGAACATGCTTCTTCCCAGGTTTCCTAGGTCTTGGCAAACTTTTCTCGTTGAAACTGGCACTGCTTGACTCCGTACTGGGATTAGAAACTAACACATTTCTCTCTGAAGGCAATGAACGTATGTCATGTTCGTCTTCCTGGTCCGACTTGGCCCCTTCCTCACTGCTACTTCGAGTCATTAAACTTTCCTCCCTGATAAGTGGAGGTGACCGGACTAATTGAGGTTTTGATGGTCTAGCGACTTGCAACGAAAGGTCTCTTTGGTTTGTTGATGCTTTGTCGTTCCTGTTCTCATTTCCATCCTTGTCAACAAAATTCAACTCTTGGGGAATTGCGAACTCTTTGACTTGCTCATTTGATACGGTAACAAAAGGAACTTTGTCATCATTGAATGTTACTTCCGATTTCCCTGTGGGGCTTATTTGTACACTTTCCACACTGTAACTTTTTTCAAACACTGTCAAGGGGCTGATGCTGGAAGATTCGCAGGGAACTAAAGACTCATTTGCAGGTGCATTTGTACTTGTTTCATTTTCAATTGTGTCGCTGCTCTCGTGCACCACGTCAGAATCGACACAGTTTGCCAAATCGTCCACAACTAGACCTGGAGGCTCAGAGGATTTAGTGTCCGTGGCCAGATGACAATCAACACTATCACGAGACTCCTTACTAGGATCACTATTTTCAAAGGTTACCTGCGGTTTACTCATTTCTGAAGGACTCATGTTTGGGGTCTCTGACGGTTCACATGGATCATTTTTCCCTGTTGCATCATTACAATGGAACTGCACAGTTTGCGTGGCACTAACACTACAAAGTGCTTTCTCCGTGTTTTCAGGATTATCCATGTTAATAGAATCTAAATTTCCGTTTGTCAATGCATTAGTATCATTGTTGTCGTCAACATTTACCGATTCCACTAGACTTTGTTCAGAAATCGTTTCGGGTAAATGAAATTGTTGTTGATGAAAAAGAGTTGTAATCCCATAGGGGTTGAATATAATGCCACAATCCGTGCCAGTACTATCCTCTCGATTTAATGGAAGCATACTATTTTGTGTGCTCATTTGTTCATCATCTATGGGTAAGGACGTATTGTCCTCATCCAAGCTGTTACTCGCAAGTTTTCGTCGATGGGCTTGTTTTGCGTGAGTACGAGGAAGAGTTGATGATCCTGACGCGTATGAATTGTTCATCAGACAAAACGCAGTTGGTTTGAGAGTAATCGGAGATCTTGGATTCCTCACATATTTTCCCTCAGAAGTGATGTCAACTTGAGAAAACGAAGCTGACCGGAACGGAATTGTACGTGGAGGAAGTCCACTAGAGGAGTATGATTTATCCGCCAGTTCGGCAATTTCCGTCACATTTCCTTCGTCAAGACCCTCGCCAGCTAACACCTCGTTCCATATATCACGTTTAACAGTAACACCGTTTCCACTACCACCCGTCGATGAATTGTAACTTGTGCCAAACGAGATTGACGATGTACCGTTCATACCATGCTCATCCCGACCTTCCTTTCTCACCCGTAATTTGTCGCCTCTTTCAACACCTTCACTACCATGACTGCAATGTCGATAGACTTGGTTTCCCTCGGGAGCTTCAAATGAACATTGAGATGTCGAAGAAGGCTCATTGGTTGTGGCTGTAACAGCCGCCAAGTTTCTAAGGGCCTCAGTGAGCTGGCTATGCTGCCTTTGCATGTCCAATTTATGCTGCTCAAGATCACGACATAAACTGGTCAAGTCATGGTGGTGCTGTAGTAGCTAATCTTTTACCACCACAACTGGGCTTTCACCGTGTTTTTCGGGAGTTGGAATCACTAACACATTTACTCCCTCACTTTTTATGATATTGTTGTTATTACAACTATTATTATTGACAATAGTTAAAAGTTTGCGTGGGCTTTTGCTTTTCGAACAAAGTTTACTCTTCTCTTCACCATCGCATTGCACATTTTCATTTTTTTCAGCTGTAATAGAACCAGGCTGACAATCACTCATCCTCTTGTAGGTAGCTCCTGCGATAAGAAAGTGCTGATTTTCAGGGCACAACGGCTAAATATTATTCTTCACAGATTCTAAGAAATATTCATCACCCTCACAACTCCAACACGATCTTGTTTTGAAATGTCTGTCCCGTTTACAAAATACTAGGTTAAACCAGATTGTAAACTTATTTTATTCCCTTCTTTCACTGCTTTAATGAGGAAATATCTTCAAAATGGAATCATTCCCCCGACGATGCATACAATTTTTGTACTCTGACCTGGAGAAAAGGATTGGGATTGGGAAAGTGTGAAATTATACTAAAAAGGTAATCTACAGGGAAATTCCACTACTGCTTTACTTACATTAATCCAAGTTTATATAACGAAAACCTGTGTATCACCCACATTATCATTTACACTGCCGCCGTAACACTAACAGTAAGAAGTTGTTGCTGGGAAACAAAGAAAATTGACCACATCTGATAAGTATAAAGTGTTCTGATTTACTCACAATGATACTTTTCTTTGTCACAATGTGTCGTAGTAACTTTGAAGAGAATGTTTAGCCTAATTTCCCCTGTGGAACTTGGTAGTTTGTTTTCAGCGCACATAGTGTAAACCCAGTAGACAATCACTTTTCTGGTCCCATTCGATTCTCAATATGGGCTTAACACACTTTTTTTCTCAAGACCCGTAAAATTTCATGATGGTGTTATGTTTAAAGAAAAGATTTTAAACTAGCCAAAAGTAAGATGTGTTGATGAGGTATACTCTATTGCTACTAAAAATTGTCTCTCATAATAATTATCAAAATGGAAGAATGTGAAAATGGTTTCTTTCCGTTCGGTCCATATCTAGTGGAGTATATAGCATACATATAATACGTCATGTCAATGGGAAAAAAGTACGAATGTGTGGAAGAAAAATGGTTATCCGGCTACTCTCATATTCTGCTTTGCAAATATATCCTATTTTTCAGTTGTCGTTTAAAATTTTCAGGCTACAGCTTATGCAGCAGACAGATAAGAGTGGCATATTTGAGTCAGTGTAGATTTGTCTGCATATAAGAGGGTTAGCTCGAGAAGTACTAGAATCAACCAAGGAAGTTTATATTTCAAAAGAAGGTCTAGATATGAGATACACTCGGTGTTCAATCGGCGTACGCTCATCATCATCATCTTCCAAGACTATTTCTCGTGCAGAAGTTTTTTTCAAAGGACAGAGGTGCTTATGAAACATTTCACTCTGTTGTGTCGTCGTAGCCCATCGTCCACATATGTAACATCTGTATTTGTAAACTAGATTTTTTTCGTAAAATTGGACGATGTACATTTCTAACTTTCAGCTATTTTCTAAACAATTTATTATTATACAACGGAACAGTCAAACGGCAGGTTGAGCATATTAAAGACATAAATTTTCTAGAAACTGAAATGAAAGAGGAATGCTAAGGCTGACACAACATGCAAAGAGCTAAGATTATATTTATAATAATATCGCAATGCAATCAGAAATATGGTTTCTTTTCTTTGGCATGTGGCTATGGACCAAACCCAAATCCTCCCAATAGTCCCTCGTCTTGGTAGTGTTATGGAGTTTGATTTGAGCCTTAAAATTAATGACCATGTTAGCAAACATGTCTGTAATTGCTTTTTAGTATTTAGATTCCTGAATGAGCAAACCATTTGCCCTAATAAAATAAACCGGTACAACGGAATAACGCAGGAGCGTAAGCCTTCGCGAATAAACCGTAAACTAAGTAATCTAACACAAAGGTTTCCAAAAAACAAACGAATCAACAAAGAAAATCCACTAACGAACACGAGCATTAGTCCCCTCAACAATTGTAGATCATCTTTAATTGCCAATGAACGCACATTCCAAACAGCTTTCAAAATCGCTTCCCTGTATTGAAATAATCTAGTTTCCAAAACCCTACCCCCGGGTGTAGGTACGTCGAGAAAACATCCTTAGCAACGGGTCACATACTTTCCTCATTCTCCAAAGTATTCACGTCACACCTGCACTCGCTCCCGACAAGCAAAACTTCATGCGAAAACTCCATTTCTTACCGAAGATAATCGAGTTTTCACTTCCCAGTCCCCGAAATTAATTATCAGAGAAAATCCGGTAATGAAGATTTATCATCAATGCAGAAAAATCTCCATAAAAAATATCCATTCCATTCCAAAAGTTCCATTTCACATAGAAATCCCATCCAGTTTTTAGACTACTAACAGACTGAAGAAAAAAACGCAAGAATGATATTATGATGATACTTGGCAGCACAGCATATACTCATCATTGTAGTGCAACTCAGCAGTAATAGCTGTGCACTCAAAACATAATTGCTGCGTCAAAGTACAGGGCGACAGACAGACGGACGGACTACGACATAACCACTAAGCAGCTTACGCTCCTTAATAAAAAAAATGTTGAATCGGTCTAAGAAAAGGTAGTTTAGTTATTTAACTGGCCATTTTATTTTCCAATATCAATTACTTTTTGGCTATCGATTATTATATGTATGTACACATACGCTTAGTGGTTATGTTATAATGCTATGTCCAGGGTCCTATCCTATGTTATAATCTTCTGAAAAAAGAATAAATTTGAAACGCGGAAAATAAGCAGTTTTCTACAAAAATCTCTTTAGTACTCGAGCATGTGAGTAATTTGTTTTAAAAAAATGAAGCCATAGAGATGTAATGCTATTATAGCATTCTTGAATGAAATGTAAATAGGCTTATGGCTTTGCTAGCCATAAGAAGATTACTGCGAATTTAAAATCTATACATATATCAACTGCATTCTCAACGGGAGCTTATTTTCGTTAGTGTGCATAAACAGATGCAATATGGAAAGATCCTGCTTTTGTTGAAATACATGTAATCTATGCATAATCAATTTTATGCACAAACTGCTTGCTGCAAGAATAATATAATACTTATTCCAGAGTTGCTTCTGTAGCGAAAACTACTTTGTGATTTCGATTTGCCAGACCGTCTGTCTCTGTCTGTTCTCTTCCAGCTCATTGGGGATTTATCATTCAGTGCAATGCCGTTGAGATAGGTCATCATGTAGGTGTAGTTACAAGGATCTCGAACTGTAAAAGTATCACATAAATTCTAGTGCAGATGATAGAAGTGCATGACGTGCCTCACCTAGTATGTAGTAATCAAGTAATCGATGTACTTCATGACCGTGCCGCCCTGGAATGCTAAACTCGTGTCCTGATAAAGAAGTTAATAGTTAGTATCGTCATCAATATGGCGGCGATTTTGGGCCATAACTTCCTACAGCGGTCTCGCTGGCGCTCAGTCTATGAATCCGGAAGAAAGTCAATTACCGAAGATGCTTCAGAGGTGATGATGAGTCTCCGCTAAAGACCTTTTAGTCCACACGTGAAGATGTTTGGGGATTTTAACTGTTAAACATATATCCCTGCAGCAGTAATTTATTTTTGGCATGTTTCTTCGGTATTCCGATGTAAGGGTTTATTCAGTGGTATTAAAAGTAGTATTAATCTACATAAATAATACGTTTACAAAGCTTCCACGCCATCCTCAAAAAATATTCTTGACGCTGACCAGTTTCTCAAAATGATGTGTTACTACATGTTTTTCATATCGTCGTTCTTATAAGCAATGAATGAGTTACAAGAAAATTGCTCCTTATATACACACATGTTAATTTGGTGAGAGTGGAGAGGAGAACCGGATTCGGATTAGTGAGTGACAGCAAGGGGAAACAAAGGAGTCAAGAAAAATAGACAATCTTGCAATAATACAAGGTATGGCGCTGATTCTGAGAAACTGGCTAAAAAGTTCCTTTTTAAACCTCAATTGAAGCTCCATATTTAATATATTACCATAATAGTATTTTAGTGTGTCAATTCTACACTCTACCCTTATCGGACACTATCGAATTTTTAACAGATATTTCATTTTTAAATCTTTAATACTCTCAAAACTGAAAAAAACATGGAGCTTGGTTAACGTTTGCATTGATTTTGGGTCGAAGTTTCCTAAATTACAACGCACTTACATACATAATTGCATGATAATGGTGTAACGGAAAAGTGGTTGGATGTTCTGGAATTCTTACATATTCTAAAAGCACTCAATAATATTTTTATAGAATATAGGCCAATCCTTAGAATGATGGTTATCATTAATCCTTTAACACTGGGATTTAATAATTGCCGAATGAGTGCGTTGCATTCCCACATTTACATTCAATGTTTCGGGGATATGCCGACACATAATGATTATGATACTAATGATTACTCCTGTAGCTAGGAATTTCCTCGTGTTCAAAGCGTGCTTGTTGTTCCATATATGATTTATGAAACATGGAGCAAAGCTCCAACGTCTCTTCGCTCTCCACACCGATTGGAAAGATTTTCACAGCGGATTGACTGGTATTTTATGGATCAAGTTGGTGAATCCAAAAATAGCAATTTGAAATTCCCATTTTCTATTGAACAAGTAGCCAGTTGTGTTCGTCCTAATTGTGAGACACATATGAACACCAGTTGTTCGCCTGAACTATGTGTAGCATTTCCTATGGAACTATTTTCTATGTCATACATGTTTAAAATTCTCAATGAAGGCGTTGTTGAAACTTTGATAAAAATCATTTTATTTGGCGTAAAATTGTTGATTAATGATACTATCGTCTGTACAGATTCCTTTACAAAATTAAAAACGCTTAGACCTAGATAGCCACTTCTGGCATATGGTTTTGATTAGAATCACTGACAGATTTGACGACCATTCTTGAAATATACATCGGCCCAAAATTACTAAATGTGTTTGGTATCACGAGCACTCCACACCGAGTTCTTAAAATTCGAAATATTCCAGCTCTTTCAAACGGTTGTATCATTTTCATCAGGCTTATCAAGTCAACATGCAAGTTAGGCACTTCAGTATCCTTCAAGGCGTTCATTACAACACCGTCATTTTCTATAGGGCTTAGCGTACATGTTGAATACACAACAGCATTGCCATCATTCTTATTAAGCGCTTTGAATCCAGATAGAAGAATTTCTCTTTGTGTCTTCACCAAAGCCAGGCGTTCTTTTGTCCGTTTAGGCTTGAAAATGTTGTTATCAGGAACTGTACATGATATCCGATCATTCAGGCATGGCACATCCACGAGAACTCTGGAAAACTCTTCTCTAGCCGGATAGTCCCTAGCATTATATTTTGTATAAAGAAGCGTTGAATGTTCTTTGGAACCTGTAAAATATTGAACGAACAGTTTAGTAATCATCCTTTTATGTAATCAATATGAAGGGGTTGGATTCAATAATCTTATTTCGCTCTTTACCTGTGAATTCTGCCATGATTCTTTTAATACGACTGATACGCGAGGTCTCAACATCGTTACAAGTCAAGGAATCTAGTGACATTGTCATCCATGAAAGTATAGACTTTGTTCCCGGTCCAGCACAAATATCTAACAAATTGATACCTGGGCGTAGGTCCAATGCTATGATTGGGAGTATCGACGCTCCATTGACACAAATGTACTCTCGAAAATCTGGTTTAAGTCAAAGTCACGAATATACGTTTTAATACATTTTCAAATGAGCCATTGAAGTAAGTTTTTAAATGAATGAACTGCGTACTTGTTGCGCTATGTCTCCCCGAAGGTGGAAACATCATGGCCGATCCGTTCTCAAACGTGTATGGGCGAAGTAGTTTAGGAATCATCAATGTTGTTAGAGGTTCCTTTAGGAACTTTATTTCTGCAGCGTCTTCCTCGCTTTTCATCGCTTCATCGAGACTAAACCCATCCTCATGACTTCTAATATACGACGCAAAATATTCGGAATCAAACGTGAAGTCATCAACACCCTTTAGCTTTGTTGACGGAACAAACTCAGCAGCAGCTACGACATAAAGAAACAAGTTTCAATAGATTAATTTTCAATAAAATCCCTGATTGATTTACCTCAAACGCAACATGATTATGTACCTTCTGAAACATCTGAAATGACCCGACTCAAATTCCCTTTCTTCAGATGGAGTTCCTCACGTTTACTCGTCGGTGCATTTTGATATAGAACGTCAATTTCTTCAGCCCGTTTTGTGACTGCAATCGACTCCAAAGTTCTATCCAACTGGTGAAGCCGACCAAGATCCTTCTTCAAGTCCACTTCTTTCTTTTGTTCTTCCAACAGTTTCTGTTGTTGCTCCCACATGTCCACAACACTGTATGCTCCCATTTCCTGTAATTTTTCTGAAATCGTGTTAGCATCTCCCGTGAGTGTGTTCGGAATCGCCATGTACTTGGGAGGTGACAAAAGTCCCAACCGCATGGATGGCCATTGCTTTCCAAAAATGTTTCCATAAAAGTCATCGTAGTGAGTTAGCGCTCTGTTCACATTATTGAGCACCTTCATCTGTTCCATCTATAAACCAAAAAATCCCTTAAATCACCGCATTATTCATTCGCCACTGATCAATTTTAATAAACTAGCGCAAGGAATTTACCCAATGTATTGTTTTCTTCCTTTTAACATCACCAGGGCGAAATTTTGGTGAATTAGCGGCTGTTGAGAACCGGGAGGCAGAGGGGAAGTAAACGCGCTGCATCTTTCACACAACGCCAATTACTTCCAGCAATTTGTTCGGGCACACAATTCCTTAGTTATCGAAAATTATTGAATTCTGGAAAACATTTTTCTCATCCATGTAAAAAAGTTCTTACTGATGTCTTAGCACATTGCCGGCTCTATTTGGAGGCATCGTGAGACAATCCAGCGCATCATCTGCTAGCTGTTTTTATGTACTTTATGCCGCTGGAACGGTCATAGTCATGGGTCCGCATATCTGTATATTGCACAACCATTTTTATATTATATCCATACCATTTTTTTTATTGCAGGTAAAATGGATTTAAACCTAATTCAACAGTGTTGAATAATTGTGGCGGACTCGGCGGCGGTTTTTGTTTCATGAATTACATAATACTGTATTCATACCATGAGATTTAGGTTTAATTAATCAAATTTACTTCCTCTTTTTTAATTCGAATTGATGCTAGTAGTTGCATTGTGCACAACTCTATCGATTGTCGGTAATAATTCTAATTGAAACAATGTACAAAGAAAAAGGGTGTATCGGAAAATATTCTAACAACCGATGATTATAGGATTGCCGTGTTAAAGGCATGTCGTCACTTTAATTTGTAATTATACGGAACAAATTGCATTTATATTGACGCTACAAAGTGCAGCAGAAGAGCTATTGTTCAGAAACAAATTTACGGCGCACCCTTAAGCAGTAAAAAAGTCTTACTGCAGTTAACTGTTTGCACTTTGATACATTGTCCGTTGTAAGGTATGAAACTCAAATGATGCGCCAATTAGGAATGTTTCAATTTTGTTTCCTTGAGAACATAAATTAAGTTGAGCTGTAGCGTCCACCGAAACAATATAGAATCGTTTTACAAATTTCATCATACTGGCATTTAAAAAACCTATGTAGCTAATTTGGTTTAAACCACAAAGAATGCCATCAATTGCGTTTGCGTAATGTTATTGTCAACAGAAGAATCAATTTAAATGCACACCTCTTCATGACGAGATGAAACACTAACAATGACAAGGAAAATGAGAGCAAACTTAGGCACGAAAGAAGTGGATAAATACAAAATAGACTATACGCATTAAAATAGTGAATAGAAGTCAGTAAACTAATGACCTACAAGCCTCTCACGCAACACTTGACTTGTTCTAAGGGGTGTAGTGGACAATTTTATTTTCTATTAAACGAACAACTTCCAATTTGTCATCGTGTGATACTACTAACATCCTCAGATGGTTAAAATCACAGTTAAAATGTTTCCTACTAATGAGCTATCCTTTAGTCGGAGCACGACATAAACTTTGATTATACGGCTAGTTAAGTTGCATATTTCGAATTATAGCGCAAACATAACAATAAGACAAATGCCGAGCAATCATCTTGGACGTGGGTTGACTAAGTTGATGCACAGTTGTTTCCTACAACTAGAATATTTCTAATTCAGCTCCTTCAGTACGTAGGTTAAATCGTCACTTAAATTGCAATGGAAAGATAAACTCAAATTCCCTATTTATCTGCTATGGTTTGCAGTATCAACAGTATTGGTACACAATAATTAATTATTGAATAAGTGTGAAAATTATGAAATGTAGGAAATTGTGTTTTGATATGAAATTTGGTGTGTAGGCACTACGAGGGCGCTACGCTACAGAGTTTTAAGTAACTAGTTCGGGGGTAGGGAAATGGAGAAACTCGAATATTTTGTGTGTAGAAAATGGAGTTTTCAGAGTTTTGATTATAAATTTGGAATACAGGCTACTTACAGTTAGGGTCTGTAGTCTGTAGAAGATTAAACGCTAGTGTTCCGTTGTTGCTACGCTACTTTATGCTACTCCATTGTATCGGTGTATTGCTCACTTTACAGTTTACACATTGCACTAGATTGTTTTTTGGTTTCGGGTTGAATCAAATAACACTCATTTCAGCCGAAACCTTGTCGCTTGGTTGAGTTTAAGCAGTGCAATAAGTAGTAAGTTCATTAAATAACTCCAGTTTGTTTTTGCATTTTATTAAGATTTTAACAAGCCTTGCTTTCCACACGGATTTCGGCAAATTATAAAATTCTTTCTTCCTCTTCCTCCATGCAACGATAATTTAGTCAAGCGAGAATGACCTTGTTGCCAAGTGGCTTTTAGTACGTATCATGTCGGATTGATATTGATAATTATCTTCATCTTTCTGTCACGTTGCACATCTAATATGAATACTGACGAATATTGAGTTAATTTATGAAGTGTGTGCACATGGTTTAATTTAAAAGTGTATGCACCAATGAAAATCCATATCTTCCTTTAGAATCTATCTAAAGGATGTAAACGTCTTGTTATCTCTAATCAAATCGCTTCCAACCACTGCTTTTAAGCTATCTGATTGCATTTATTCATACAGCGTATCACTAGTCACACTTTTATTATCATTCTTGATCTCTTTATTTTTGCATCAGAGTAAAAATTGGCTCTCACACACAATGTTTTAGTTTGAACTCCACGAGCTTGAAATCACAAAAAAAGAACCATATTTACCGTTTAGATGAAATAATCTACGTCTAAAAGAAGTTCCTGTAATAATTATCATTCTCGTTATGTAGTCAACACGTTGTTTCAAGTAGGAAGCACAAACCATTACTTGAAATGGAAAGCAATATTATTGCAGATTTCGTTGTCTGATCTATTTGAAAAAAATATATTTCAAGATTTACATTAAATAAAGTTCCCAAAAGTAATTAGTCATGAATAAAGAATGCATAGTTTAGAAGCAAATTTGCTCTCAATTGTTCAAAAGGTGAAAACAGCAACATTGTGCTACTTAATGTACAGAGTTACTTCCGACATAGTCTCAGGGAACCTTTCTTTTCAATGTAAAAACGTGTAAAAATGGTCTATGCCAATGGTCAATTGCTCATAAGGGCAGGCTCAGTTGTATCATTTTCTTCCGTACTACGAACTTAAACTAAGGCACCAAAAACACATCACACTCGTTTACTCATGTACATGCATACGCACATGTGTCTTATCAATATTTGTTTTATTAGCCAAACGGAAGAAAAACTACCAATCTGCTGGCAGCAAACTAGGAGAAAAAATGATGCATTTTGCTCACGTAACTGTAACAAAAAAGTTGCACCGTTACATTTTGGTTATGTCAAACCCATCAATAACCGATGTGGTTTGTTGTTATCAGTTTTGGATATATAGGCTGGTAGGATTTCATAGGTGTGGTGCTTGCCTCGGCACTACAGAAACTCGACAACGAACAGAAAAATGATAAAGGCTCGTCGAGTGGAAAATATTTATGGCAAGTACATCTATAAATGTCCAATTGTAACTACAGATTGTAATGAAACTTGCAATTTGCTATTGGTATTCAGTCAACAATAAGTAAGTAAAACAGACCAAACTTCAAAGAAGGACCAAATCATCCATCGATAGCTTTGTATGCGTTTATACACCATGGTCCTCAATGGTGAATGAGGGTATGATTTAACGATAATGCTTTCCTGCTGTTGTAAATCTATTCCAAGTTTTCTCGTAGCTGCCTACAGACGTTTAGATTCCATTGATTTTCAGAGATGGCATTACACCGTTTAAAATTACCTTTGACTTTTGGGTGCGTGCTCACAGGTTGGAGAAAGGATTCTATTACCTAATGCGTAATGGGATCAACGCTCGTGTTCATCCCTGTTAGGCAGCTGAGTTGACGCTCTCATGAACTGATGAACTTCCTGATTGTCATTTAGGAACAATACATTATTACAATTTGCGCTCTAAAGAGGAACACAGAGTGACAAATGAATGTAAACATCAGCATCACCCTCATCTAGAATTGTTTAATATGAGCCTATCATTTTGTACGTTATTTGCTGCGGTCGACATGTACAAGAAATTTGGCTCACCAAAATTAAGACGTAAAACTAAAAGTCGTCACAGAATGAATTTACAATCAAAGCAACAGTATGAATCAAGTTTGACGTTCAGGCTCAATACAAATTTCAATTTCGTAGTGGTTTGGATTATCATCATTTTCTTAAATCATTGTAAATTAGCGTTGCCCTCGCTCGCATCACCATTCACACGCGTAAAGCCACATTCATTGCTACATAATTGCAGTAACGAATCATAACGCAGTATGTTGCGTGATTCATAAATTTAGACAGAAGAATAAGTGAAACCAGTAGATGGACTTGGTATTTTTACCGCTGAACTGCACCCCATCCCTGTAATTAAAAATTATAAGAAAAAAGTAGTTACGGCTTCGCAAAAACATGCTTTACTTTCAGCCTCAATAATAAATCGAAAGCGGAATTGTTATTGAGGCTTGTATTTCATCATCACATCCATGGGACAACCTGAGGATGTCGATTGTTAGAGCGTGTCGACAATGTAAATGCTACCGCATCAACTTATGTCCTATAATTACCATAATGTATTATTATGAGTTTTTCATGTGTTGGTTCTAGAGTTATAAATGAATATCGTTCCTTGGGAAGGGATCCTCCTTTTGATTCATTTTGTAGTTATTATGTCAACAAAGTAGAGTAAAAAATGCATAAATCAGCTTGTTGAATACATAGTGTGCACAAAATACAAATAATGCCAGGAGTGATGATGACCACAACAAAGGAAAAGGAAATTACATCATTGTACTCTGAGCAAAGTAAATTTATTCGGCTGCTAGAGTTGGGAGAGGTAATCGGTAAGTTACTGATTTGCCTGTGAATTTTCGTGCCCATTACTGTAACAGAGTGGTAGTCATACGAAGAGTGCAAGGCGTAAATAACACACATTACATAGACGTTAGAACGTGCCAACACCAACAACATCAATTTTTGTACAAATAACTTTTGATTTTCCCACGGCTGACACCATCAGCCCAGTTAATTGTCAATTTTATAACTACTGCACTGCATCTTAGAAATGAAATGAATACACTATGAATATGAGCTGTCATACTTTAGGTAAATGCCTCATTATGTGATAAGTTGCGGGTGTGATGGTTCAACAAAAAACATTCATATCATTGAAATCATACTTGATAAGGATCTTGTGACATTAAAATCACGCTTACATATTTGTGTCACTGATACATATAGGTAGTAGCTTGATTAGTGCTGGTGCATGGCGCTTGTACGTTCTAGGAAACGTATTATTAGTTCAAACCACAAATACGACACAATTTAAACTACTTAGGATTCCCGCAGACCTAAATATTTAACATAATTTATGTTTAGGCCCTGCACCTGTGAACAACTGTATATAATATCATGAATTACATGTATTGTATTGTCATTTAACAATGAGAATCTCACAAATCCCAGTGATGTTACATCCTAATGAAATCTAGTGTGAGCACAAAAACTGCGCTATTTTAGGATACATAAGGGTTACAAGCCGTTGGAATTTGATATAATATCCAAATACTATCGATTTCAAAATATTAATCATTATTTATCGTACAAGCTTTCATACAAGAGCAAATAGCGTTAATGAGGTGGTAGTCCTGATGCAGGTTTCTAGTATTAATACTTATTTATCTTGCATAACTTACTGAACTAGAGTATTATCTAAGAAAAAAAGATTTCTAGCAGGATGTAGAAACGATATACCTATTCCTCAAGTCCTCACTAACAAATAATATTGATGTTGAGACCCTAGTCTGTGTACACCACATTGCATACTCAACTGCAATAATTAATTGCAAACTAATTTGTAATCATCGTTTTCTTTAAACGCATTGACTATGCACGCAGGCAGACGAGTATACTGCACTAACTTTCACTCTAACTGCACCAAGTTAAAATTTTTACTAACATGATAATATTCTTAACTAAATTTACGTATGCACTATCGAACTGCGTACAATAGCAGATAAAATACAATCAATTTCAAGCATATTAGATTCGTTGTTACAATGTACACATTGCTGCATAACTACATATTAATTACCTAGCACAAAGCGGGGGTAAATGAACAAGTCGTAGGATAAAAAAATTTTTATTAGAAGGTGTAAAACTTGAAACTACCTAATTGAGTTACGCAGCGTTGTGCAGTGAGATGCAACGCAACGTAGTTTCCGATATTATTGTAATGCATTTTTTCAAAATTGAAGAAAAAATGTGTTACTTTTCTTCACTTGTTTATGATTCATAGAAAAACTTGTCTAGTCACAGTAGCCTTATGAAATTGTATCGATGTGATTAGAATTTTAAGTAAAAGGGCGTGTTTTTTACAAACAACTCAAGAGTGAGTAAAAAATAGAGCACCTTTTAACATCCTTTTGCCAGGTAACGGAATTCCCAATGCAATCGGAAATCAATCCGATACCTCAATTGCCTCAAAATTAAGAAACAAGTAGTCATATTGGATATGAGTTGTAAATGATCTGAGTTAGATTGTCTGTGACTTTGAAATCTATATTACTATATTGATTGTGCTCACTGAAATATTGAGCACTAAAAAGTTACAAACTCTAGGCATAAGATAAATGCATGCAACAAACAAACATTTGCTAGTCAAGTTGAATTGCAGTAATGACGTTTTCGGTGGGATTACGTGATGAAGGTAATTAATCACTCAATTCTCCAATGACCTAATAATTATGACATAGCTTCCGTCAAAGTTGGTGATTTCGATTTCGGTTTCAGTGTAAATTACGATTGCAAAAGGAACCATTACGGTCGATGACTTTATTTTTATGTAGACACAAATAGGGTTGATCTTACTGTCATACTTGGCTACTAGACCTATAGCCTGCAGACAACATTTTTCAAATTTATAATCCAACACCTTTTTCCAGATATAGACCTTGTTATAAATCGTTTCTGCATCAGCATTACCGACGATGATGCGATATGGGAAGAAATGCTGCCTCGGACAGTGTCTTTGATATTGAGCGTTTGCATACTCTTCAATTTATGTTTACATATCCAATATCTGTCTATTTATCAAATTTGACACTAAAAATAAAAATAAGCGTACTTGTGTAGGAACTGAGCAATATGAGTCAACGCACCTGAAGTGGCATGAAAAGCATCCCAATGAATGAAACAGGATTCGTTTGTAAAGCTATACGAAGTTTTGCCCATTAATGGCAGGGAATATGCAAGAGTTAGAAGCCGTTATGGCGTGTAGGTGAATAGGTACACAAGATTCTTTTTTATCATATTCATAGTCTGTTGTATCTTGTATCTGGTTGATTATAAAGCTGTTTCTTTCCCTTGTTATTTAATAAAAGCTGTTAAGAACAGCCATAAAAGAACAAGCTGATTGTTAGCCCTGAATGCGACAGCAATAGTCTGATGGAAACGCAAAAAATGAAAAGTAATATGATAAGTTCCTGTCAGGCAACCTGCAGGATTGACTTCGTCGACTCAAACATGTGCCATTGAGCAGCCATACCCGAGCCCGTTCCAATGATTCGTCACACGCCATGTAAAAATACATGTGACGAAAGTTAGGGCCTGACAGGCACCAGAAGGATTGACTTCGTCGACACAATTACGTGCCAGTGAGCAGCCATACCCGTGCCCGATCTTATCATACGTCACACGCCATGTAAAAATGCATGTGACGAAAGTTACCCGATCCATAGAACAAATCCACGCCAACCGTAACCCATCATTCGTACTGGATGATATAGTGGTGAAAAGTTTCGTTGTCCTGGTGTCCAGACTTGAGCTACTAAAATCGCTTTTTGTCAAGGAAGGAGGTAAGGCCGATTGAAAGCCTTTTTTTTTCTTGGGATAAAAGGATGAATAAATTTCAAGTTTTCAAGCATAAAATATGTCCAGTTTCCACGTAATCAAGCATAAATTGCAAGAGAATGCAAGCATTTGAAAATATTTTTTCGATTTTTTATACCTGAAAACTTTCAATTTCATACTTCCTTCAATCCATCCCTACAGAAGTAGCGTCTCTATGTAATATAATAAAAGCTGTTAAGAACAGCTATAAAGACGAAGCTGAACGTTAGAACTAAATGTGACAGTAATAGTCTAAAAGAAACGTAAAATAGGATAAAAAGTACAATTATAAGTTTC